>VXBW01007537.1:717962-753907 GCA_013400375.1 Thinocorus orbignyianus | reverse complement strand
GGTCTTCCTTTTGGCCTCAGCAGGAATCTCAAAGCCATTTTCTCAGGTAACTGAGGGGGTTTTTAATGTTTTGCCGGTTTGTACTAAAACTTAAAGACTAGAGTACTGAATTTGAAGAAACCTTAAATCAGAAGGAACAGATTGCAGGACAGGTAATTTCTACCAGCTGCAATACCAATTGCGAACAAACAGTTGTTTTCCTCTGATCAATATCTTTCATTAGCAATGTAAGCAGTACTGAATATCCAGGTACAACAGGTCTAACATCTAACTGTAAAATAACCACATACTTTAATAAGTAGAGAATTTCCCTTCTGTAACTTCTCAAAGACCTCTCAATTTTTTCCACATCCCAATTTGTATGCAAGTAATTTACTATCATTTCAGATAACATCTTTTTACTATTAAAATCAAGCCTGCAATTTCGCAAAGAAGGTACCAGTATAAGCGAGAACTGTTGAAATTAAATTAATATCACGTAATTATAATGTACGAAAGAAAAATAAAAGCAAAAGCAAAGATGAATAATATTTCCAAGATAGATTAGATGCTGTTCTCAGTTACTTCAAATTGTGACAACGCTGGGATTAGAAAGGTCTCTCTAACCAATGAGACACAAAATGAGATAAAGAGAAGAGTCAGCAATAAAAACTATATTGTTTCAAGGCTAGTTTTCATTGCAGCACACTTCAGAAATCAGGTATCAACTAAGCAGCACCAAAGTTTTTCAACAATGTGTCAGCATCTTCAGGAAAAACAAGTTTTTAGTGGAATGCATGTTTTTCCCATCCATCCTAGAAAACATTCTGAAACATTCCCAGCAAAAATAAAAAGCCCAGCATTTCAGCACATGTTTCAAACACTAAATAGCCGTAATTTTAACCCCAACTTTCCAACATTTTTAAAAATGGGAAGTGAGAGTTGGTATCATTCCCAGATTTTGTGTTTTTCTTAGTATTGGCTATATCCCATACTCATACCACACTGAAAAAAAATTATTATACTTACTCTATGTAGCAAGTGTTTGGATTACTTATAATTGTTGTTGTTGTTGTTAAAGGAACAGAGGCATGAAATGCCATCTTGACTTAGCTCACAATTACTATGTGTGAAGCAACAAGAAGCTGGACCCAAACAAGAAATTCTTAAATCTACAAGCTCTACAGCCATCAATAAATGGTGTCTCTCTATAGAAAGCTCCTGAAGTTGTTGTGAACATTCCACCAATGCACCTCAGCATCAGCAGGTGATAAAGACTCTCAAGTGCATCATCAGGTCTTTCATATGGAAAGAGACATAAGTCTGTAGCTCTAGGATTTAAGCCTAAAACTAGTACAAGGCTTGCATTTGTCAGCTTGTGAGGACTTCTTGGCTTCTCTCCAATGATAGGGCATTTCCATCCCTGAAAACCTCCCCTGCCTCAAGAGGAATGAGAAATATTCAGGATCACTTAGAAGTTATTCAGGTCCTTTGACACTTTCTGCTTCTTTGTTACATTCTCGTCTCCTCATGACAAACTTGGAAGAAAGCCTGGCAGCACTAGCCCCACTACAGTAGATTTCTATTTTTATTTTCAAAAGATACTAGTGTAATAAATTAAGTCCCTTAACATTTTATCAGCTGTGCAAGAACAAAATTCCAGTAGCGTTGAAATAATTGTTTTGACAGGAACAGTGCCAGACACCACCCAATCTCATCATTTAGGAACAGTGTCCTCTTCTACTCCCCAACACCTCAGATACTGGCAGCACACTTGGAAGACGACCAGTTTCAAACCTCAATGAGCTCTTAAATTATTCAGCCAAACAGGAGACAGGTAGAATAAAGCAAATATGTACATAACACTAAACTGATTTACCTGTAAAAAACATTTTTTGTATTCATACTTAAAAGCTGTACACCAATTTCTACAAATAGTAAGGACAGTTCCAGTTGACATTACTGGTTCAAGAAGCACATACTTTACATCATGAGATCTGCTGTAAAAGCAGATGATATGAAACACACATCTCCATTAATTTATGGTTCAGCTAATTCAGCTACACCTGGAGTTGACTGTGACTGTGTCTAAGGGAGGAAGCCAGATCCACAGAAGTGGAAACCCTCTCGGCATGTCTTCCTCCCTGCTATCCAACCCTCAGGGAGCTGAGTTCAAGGACAGACCCGTGGCAGATCCAGCTCTCTTGCATTTTGCGAGCAAGAAGGCAGTGCCACCCATCAGTGAGGCCCGGGCTTCATTGGTAACACTGGCCACGATATGAACAGGAGATAAACAGATTCAAAGCAGATGAACAGCTCAGGCACTCCCAGTAAAATGTTCTCTCTTGTAAGCAAGCTTTTATTTTCTTCAGGACTTTGAGTCTCAAAAAGTAATCACAGTCACATGCACTGTGATAGTCTAATTTTGTGCTTGCAGGTAACAGTAAACATCTCCATCCCAAAGGACACACAGAGTCTTTTAGGCAGATGCAGATGGCACAAAGCAATTAGCATTACTTTCTCAATGTCTATTTAAAATCCATTGTGAGTAATTAGTGGTAGACATACACTCAGTCATAAATGGACTGACATCTCCACTACTTCTTCAAACTTCTTTCTTCATCTGATGATCTCAGTCTTTCCTAGATTAAACTGTTACAATCACCCTCCTTCATGCTTCAGTTGCAGTTGATGGACTGAAATGCTGAATTGAGGCATTCAAACCAGACAGGAGACAAGACAGCACTGGGGATCAGCCCAAAACAGTACCATGCTCTATACCTTCCCACCCACCATGATAGTCACAAGCACGGCTTCAGAACAGCACCAGATGGATAAAAAAATAATGAAGCAACAAGCAGGTCATAAGACAAAACTAGCAGCAGCAACTAGCAGCAAAAAAAATTTAATATTAAAGAGTGAGAGTTCCGAGGGTGAACTAAATCCAAAGCACATATTTTCAAATAATTTCTCAAATAGATTTGAAACTGTCGTCTGGGGAGTTATTTTTCTGTAAAGAAAGATCGAACGTATGGTCTTCATGTTTCCATTGTAACGCTGTAAATCTTTAGCCACAAGCAAAACTCAAACAGGGAAAAGCTCACTAAACTCAGCACAGTCCTTGATCAGCTCGCTCTGCAGCTTAAATAACTAAACCAGCAGGTCCCAGAAGTACGACCCTGAGCCTCCCTCAAATCCACTGTTCTAAAACTCTCAGTTCCCTGCTCAGGGGAAAAAAAAAAAAAAAAAAAAAAAAAAAAAAAAAAAAAAAAAAAAAAAAAAAAACCAAAACCTTTTTAGTCAAATTCAAAATTTATCTTGGTTTAAACATTTGTGTATATTGGTCACTACCAATGAAAACACCAGTTTTGTTCTGTTATCTCCTAAGTTTCAGCAAGCAATAGCCATTATTAATAAACCCTACACTGAAAATATATTAGGGTCATATATTGAGAGAAGGATTTCATTGTTGTGATTAAAGCTATCAATGTCGTTTTATTCACCAAAAAGATTGCTCAAAGACAGTTCTCCATTCAAAATATATTTATATCTTCAGTAAGATATACATAAACCACACCAAACAGCATGTCCCAAGCATGATAAAAATTATAAAGTATTTTTCAGCATACATAAAGCTCTACAGATGCGTGTACATAGCCAAGAGCTCTGCTCCAGCACTATTACACTCATGTCTTATTTGTCAAAATAATAAAAAAAACAAACTCTGTGAAAATCCCAAACAAATTTTCTTCTGAGAGAGATTACCTTCCTAAACTAATCAGGACAAGTCTTTTTTGCACAAACTGAGTTTTGTTGTTGTTTCAAACACATTCAAAACAAGTCCATTATTTCTTCGGTGGCTCTCCAGTAGAATTTGATACTCTATTCCATGTTTTATGTTACTTTAGTACAGGGACAACCAGAGAACTAAATCATCGACATTTAAATAGATACTCCCCTTTTAATTTTGAAGAGAGAAAAAACAGATGAATTCTAAACTTCAAAACTTAATCTTTTAGCTACAGGAAAAAAAGAAACTTTACTAATTGCTCTCATCTGTAAAATTTGTGATTTTGCAAAGGGAGAGCAGTTCTCCATCACCATATGAAGTGGTGAGGGGAGAACTGCTTGGATGTGGCAATAAGGAGGGATAAGAGGAGGCTACAGCAAGGAAAGAGTGTAGACGAATGAGTAAAGACAAGAACGAAGTCAGGTTTCCACGCGGCAAGTCAGCATCGCAGCATGTCTGAGCAGCAGAACACACTCCACCCAGATGGTCTTGGAAGAACTCTAGGAGAAAAACAGAAAACCCCAAGCACCAGAGCCTGCAGGTCTGAGAAAAATGCTCAGCAATCCTCAGTTTTGTTGCTGCTAAGCTAGTTGCATACTCCTGCCATGGAGGCCACAGGCAAGCGCAAGGTTAGCTGTGGGAGACCTAGGAGGTGTTTTTGTAGTGCAGCTCCAAGGCAAATAAGACGAAAGACCACAGTAAAATTTACACCAGAAGCAAAGTTCTGGAACAAAAACCACACGGGAAGTCCAAACATCTGAGCAAATGTGATGAGAGCACGAAGCACTAGAGATGCTGGAAGCCATTTCAAAAGATGTTTTGAGGGACTGTCACATTACTTCCGTCAATGACCATGTGAAAACACAGGAGAGCCAGGACAACCTTCAGGGAGTTGCATTTTCTGCTCATTTATTTTCTGGACTTCATACATAAACCTCATTCTACCATGTGAACTGCTTTAGGGTATACATACTCAGAGAAAATGGTGAGGGGACCAAGTGTTAATTTCTGCTACTTTAGTGGCTGTGGTGGGAGGGGCAAATTAAGAAATATTTAGTTTGACTGTAATATATACCTGATATGTTAAAGAAAAGGAGTAAGTATGAAAACTGTTAATAGTAAAAGATGGGGGAGGGGGGCAACTCTTCCTCACATTAAGCTGTAAGAATAAACTTCACTGTTGCAATTTATAGAAATTAAATAGGAGACCAAGATTAAGCCTTATTTTGTGTCACTAAATATATGGCAGCTTTAATTATTCAGGTCAAAATTCTTTAAAACTCTGAACTGTAAGTTTTCCCAAAACAATAAGTTAACTAAATAAAACCCAGCTTTATCTTATGACAGCTATTTGCTAGCATTTTGAACAAATAAAAGCTAAACTACATTACAACAGGGAAATAAAATTATATTTATGCGATTATGACAAAACAGACATGGTTCAGATGTTAAAGTTTCCACAGCAAGTTACTCGATTTTGGACTTCATGTATTCCAATATTCCATCTTGAACATTTTTTTTTCCATTTTGGATTACAGACTTGTCAGCTAGCTAGTTACAACTGTTTTTACAAGTCACACGGTACATTATATAACTTTGAAATTAGTGGCATAGCTACAAATTTTGTCAAACTATTTCAACTAGCTGCTATTTGACTATATATAGTACATTACAAACCTGCTTATTTTTGAGCTGCTGTATTATTATTTGTTTCTGGTTTGAGTGGGAAAGCAGCGATGTGGCCATTTCTTACACTTTTAGACAGCTTGGTTGTCGTATACTTTTAATCATTAAGACATTCTTCTTCCCCAACTATGCATTATCTGTCAAACCTACTCATCACCCCCTCTCCCCAAAGAATTTTAAATGGTATCTAAGACTAGCAATCAAAGATGGGGAAACAATGATTTGGAAGGAAAAAAAGTTTATCTGATACAAAACACACAATGAAAGAGCATTTCCAGTGTTACACAACAACCGGTCTCAGGAAGCTATACCTGAAACTAATGCAACCAAATTAGCTAACAGTGGTCCCAAATGCAAAAATATGCTGAGTATACGCAGTCAAATGCGCTAAAGTACTTCCAAGTTTCAGCTATAAATCTGATGGCAGCACTCCATCCTGTTCCATAAAGTCTCACATGCCAACAGCCACGAAGTTAAGAGTAGGACGGACTTCAGAACATGACTGAGAAAACACCCAGACAACAGTCAGATTTATTCACTAGGGCTATCTGAATTATCCTAACTAGGTACTACTTTTACCCTGGCTTGTACAGATGTACATTTTAAAAGAGTGAAACCCCACAAAGAATAATAAACACTTTTCAAATTGAAGCCAAGCTCAGCAAAGCCAGGAGGACAGGCAAGGGGAAGCCCGCAGTCTGGGTTAGGCTGTCAAAAAAGAGAATAATTTTAAGGTGGGGAAAAATAAATTAAGAGTTTTGGATGGTAGGAAGTGTGGGGATAAGAGAGATGGACTACTCTAAACTCTGGGAAAAGTTAGGGAAATGAGAATTTTCTGAGTCACTCAGATTTGGAAAGGCACACACTTTTTGCTTTCTGCTCCTACACAGACTTCTCAGCTCCATCCTGCTCTCTTACTCACAAGCTTCACATGTTGCAAAATTATTTCCTAATGGCTTTCTAGTTGGACAAAGATAAATGGATTAAATGGGAAAAAAATTAAAAAACAGCACTAAAATAGTCGACATATTGATTTAGAATAATTGTACTCAAATGACAATATTTTGGCCAAACATCATCAAAATTAGATGATTTCCACCTAGCAACGTTTAGGTCTCTTACTATTACCTGACATCAATTATGTATCAGGCCATGCTCCATTTGCTAAAGCGTAACAAATTCATCTTAATGACAATGAGACATCAAGACTCTCAAATTATGCAATGCTCAATAGGCTCTTGAAATCATTACTCCTTGTATGTATAAATATTCAGTTTAAGCAAACAGTTATCCAGTAACTGCTTTTTTGCCCCCTTTTGGCACCATTCTTTAGATTTCAAAATATGACCCTTTGAGTTCTTTTTTGACATCAGTCTTTTCAGGAGGTCTTGCTCCCATTTTTTCTAGATAAAATTTTACTTCAGTATTGCTGATAATCAGTCTCTTCTACCCAGTCTGTATATCTGAGCAGCTTGCTATTTCCTTGTGAGGAATTCATTGGCAGCATAAGCTGAACAACTTAGTGGTTTTTTTCTCAAGTCTTTGCTTTAATAAATAAGTTTATTATTATCGGCCAGTATTCCAAATCAGATATTCAGTCTGGGTGCCCTCTCATTTTTCCCAAATTCCTTATTCATGGATGAGTCCAAGGCCTAGATGTTGCAGCTTACTCCTTTACAAAATAAACATCCTGATTAACTGTGTCCTAAATTTAAATAAGGCCCTCACCTACCTTTCACTTGGCCTCTCACTTGGATGACTGGTTTTGCTCTTCAGAAATACTTTCTATGATTAAATTAAAGTTTTTTAAATTTGCTTTCCTGGACTTATGTTATCTTCGTTAATTAACAAATCATCTCTCTTGCATTTGCAAGACACCAGCCTTGGCATCTACTTGACTCCACACACAATTATGAAACTTCTTCCGATGCCAAATTCCATACTTGCAATTCACCAAGATCTCAGGCATTGCCCCAGATGTCATTTCTCTATTTCTCCAGGTGAACAGCCCTTAAATGCTTTGCTTAGAGTCACAGGACCTGTAATTTTTTGTTCATTTTGCCACGGAAAATCTCAAGCTCATTGTTTATCTTATTAAATCCCACTTCAAGTGGGATCCCATCAAATCCCCCATCAAGCGTCAAAAAATGCCTGAAGCACAAGCATTGCTGTAATTCAAAGGAACAGAAGTTTCTTGCCACAGACTATATACAACTAACCTACACTAATTCAGATATCATATAACCCTTCTTCCAGCATCTAAAGGTAGTGCTTTCTGCCAGCTTTTTTTCTGGCATTGCCTGTTCATGGATGACATATGGGACAATTTTCTTCCATCTGCCAGCAGCAGGCAACCTATAATCTGTTGTTGTGCTACTTTTTACAGTAACCAGTTTTGTACCTTTAGCATATACTGTTTGAAGGCACATCAAATATACCATTTTATCAGCAATGCCTGTCCTCTTACAGATGCAAGACACTTGCTTACACCAAGAACATGCCACCGTAAACAAATAGAAGTCCCAGGACCAGCATTGCCATTCATCCCATTGAAACACAGATTTGAACATCTAATTGTTCATATGTCAACCAACATTAGTTCTCAAGTAGTTTCCCACTGTTTAAAACTGTAAGGAAGTTTTGAGTGCTTTCGTTCCCATCATGCCATACAGAGACAGGCCATTCTTTCATTCTGCCTTTCACAAATTTTATTACATGGTATTTACTTCAAAGGACCCTTTTGTAGTAGTCTGAGTGAATATGCATACAGCCCACATTTTAAAGTGATTCTGCTCTGCTTCCACTGAAATCATCAAGCTCATCCACCTTAGCCTAAAATCTTTGCAGTCATTTGCATGGTCTTTCATAGCTCAAAATAATTAAAAAAATTTACTATAGTAATATAAATGTTGAGCGTCTCATACTCAAACTTATCTTTTTCCATGTAAAATGCCACTCTTCATTGCAAATGCACAAATTACGAGCTTAAACAGAAATAGCAAGACTGGCAGTAGCATAATCTAAGCATATGCTAAAACACGCACTGCAACCTTGTGCATAGTAAGTGAAGCCTCAGGACAACATCATAAGCTCTAGCGCATCCTGTGATTTAAAGTCTGATTACTTACAGAAACAGAATACTCAGTACATCACGCCGTTTGTCAGGTTTTTGGTGGTTTTATTTTTAAACTAACAGCACTTGCATGACACTTCATATGTTTGCACACTGTCCACAACAATGGGCTTTCAATACTAGCTATGGGTATATAACAACTGCCACAACTAGTAAAGGCAGGAAAAGTGTGTTTATGTGTGTACTTCTGTGTTTCATTATACATAAGACATTGCCTTTTAATTCTAAAAATTCTCTGCATCTCGAGATTTATGTTTAAAATACAGAATGCCATACATTCATATCTGACATACCTGCTCCTTGGAAGAAACATAGATTCTTTAATGAAGACCGAACCGGACAGTAGGATATACCAACAGGTACCAATATCATCAGGGCTGGAATAAATAGAAAAAAAGAGAAGGACACAGTTTAAAACACTTTCTTTACTCATAGTACTACCAAATTTGAAGTATGAAAAACATCAAAGATACAAAAAAAAAAAAATCTCAAAATTATAGAAAAAAGCCATAGTTCAATCATGTACAAAATTAATTCCATCAAACTATTCTAATTTCTACCTGCAAATATATACATTATTAGAATGCCTCATTTCATTTACTTCACTTTTTAAAAAGCAAGTATCTATCCCCTTTGGTAACAGCACAAATCCAATGAAGTTTCACTGAAAGTGATTAAAATGAAGTCAAGCTACAGTGATTCTATTGTATTGTATTCTGATGAATCCATTACTTTCCTCTTGTTGAAGAGAACTGTAGCATCTTCCCCTCTATAAACGTGGTTTCCTTTCCCAGTTCTGGCCATCTCCTCCTTCACCCTTTCTCCATGACAGAAGTTTGCTTTTCAGCATTTGCCTTCTCAACGGGGCAAGAGAGCATTAGAGACATTTGCAGATGGTCAACCTGCACCAGATCCGCATCTTCTGCTGCTACTACGCACTGCACCTTCTCATGCCTCTTCCCACCACAAGAACAAATTCCCAACAGTCAAAGAGACAAAGGGTTTTTCCCCTCTCTTCATCCTATAGGGAAATTGAATGAGGACTTTGTTGTCCAGGTCCATTTCATCCTACTGTAGTTTCAGATCTTCCTCTTTGAGTAACACAAACTCCTTTTCACAGACTCTTCTCAGTAAGTTCAAACAATGTTTAGACAGGAAAACAAAATAACTTAAAGTTACTAGAAATAGCAGCAGTAAAAATCTTGTGCCAATTTGACAGTCAACACAGAATACCTGTACTTTAGTTTTTACCACTTCTGTTTCTTCCAAAGAAACTCACTAATTGGATTCCAGTATGCTGTTAAGAACTGCACATTCTTATCTGAAAACCACATCCCTAGTGTCACTAGGAGATGTAGATTACTTAATTAATCTGCAGCACCTTCATTTTTTTAAATTACACGTCTCGAGTCTTTAGCAACAATTAGTTTTAACTTCAAGCAAGAACAGCCCACATCTTTTAATGACAATGGCAGCATAGTATTAAAACCCAATCTTAAATCTAAGCAGGCTACATTAGTGTTAGCAGTATGTCTTTCTTTTCAAGAACTTCAATTTAAGAAGAACCTACACAGCAGAGTCCTCAAAACAAGAGTGCCATTTCCACAGCACTCACTGTATTGCATCTTCTAAAAGAAAGTCTGAAGCTAGAAGAGAGGGAGGGAGGTGGTCTAAAACAGCTGATAGCAAACCAGCAAACCATTCAATCTAAGAAACGCACTCCATTTCCATTTTGCACCGTGTAATACAACCGTAAGACAAAGGACAAACATCAGAAACAAGAAGAATTAATGGAGCAAATTGAAGACACGATCTACAACCAGGAACACAAGAACTGAATAAGGTGATGCAGCCTGTGTTTCTTTCCTATCAGCCTGTGGCCTAACTGATGAAGCCAAACCGATCTCTCACACTTATTAATGAAGACTTAACATCTTCAAAACTAAGTCTTCAGGAAATACTTATTTATACTGATAGACAATATAAAAAAATGACGTGACAGCATAGTGTCAACAGCTAAAACAACAAACCATTTTTATTTAGATAGTTCAAGGGCACCAAGCTGTCTTTTCTGAAGTGTGTTTCACAAGCTTGCTTCTCAGATGGACCTATACTGCCCTCAAATTTGTTACTCTAGGAATAAAAAAAAAAATGTACATAAGTACAAAGAACCAAGGCAAGTAAGAAAACCACCACTTCAAATGAAAATATTGTTCTCAAAAGCATAAACATGCCTCAAGTCACACATCCTCAAACACTCTTGTCCCCAAATGAGTTCTGAGTTGACCAGCATACAACCAGCATTGCTGCTGAGTTTCAAGGCTGTTGGCTTTTTTGTTGTTTTTGTTATTTAATACATGTTATTCTACATAAAAACAATCTGCACTAATTGGCAAACTTGAAAGTTTTTAAAATAGACATTTTCAGAAATAGCTATAGACAGTGATTTCCCAAATTGCTGGGAAGTAACTCTTAGTATGTCAACAATAACTTGTTCACGTGGATTACAGTACGTCATCACAGAAGAAGTTTTGTAGGGTTTGGGGTTTTATTTCCTTTTCCTGAAAACTGGCAGTTTGATGAAGCATAAAATCTTGGTCTGATACAAAAGAATCTCATCTTGGGTCACAGGTTTTATAACTCCAAAGCAAAAGTAATCCAGAAGATTTGTTTATACTTCTACAATATACAACCTGTTATTTCCCTCCTTTAAGAGCTGATGAACTATTTTAAATCCTCTGTCAAATCACCTACTTGTAAGGGGCTTCAGTTAAGTTTTCTCACTGGAGGTCTTTTATTTCCAAAGAGAAAATCTGTCACTGGTTTTCACATGCACCAGTTCAACATTCAAATTCTTAATGCTACTTTTGAACCTATCTTTGAATCACTTGACAAACAGCTATAATGATTATACATTTAACTGCAGTGGTTAACTGCTTTCCTTAATTGATCACACACTGTATGACTTTTCACTCACACTTAGTCACCCAACTCAGTTTAATCTTTTTTCTCTTGCCAGTTCACAGGTTTATCTACTTTCTCTGCAAGTTAGCTCTTCAACAGTTGTTGCTCATTCTCATTATCTGTCATGAACATCATACTTGATCCACTTTATGCATAATCAAAAGAAGCATCTGTTCGTTTGACAGCTGAAAGTGCTGACTAAAAAGAAATTAAACCAAACTTTAGGAATACTATCTGATTGGGTTTATTTTCCTTTTGCTTTATGTGTATTTTGATAACTGTCTTCACTTTTACAGTTACGTTTGAGATTTTCTAAGCTCAAAGGTACTGGCATTGTGCATATCTACTGAACTCAACTCCTTGAATATCTAAATAAATAAAAAAATTTTTAATAACCCTGTGGCACAGTAGTGGCAGGTTACTGTAGAACATACATGTACTCACAGTATCTTCCCCCAGAACACACTGTGTATTTTTTTAAACTTCCACTGCCAGCCAAAAACATCATATACATTTCCAAGGAAGTCTTAGAGAGGAAGAACACTGATGGGTTTTCATTCTCTCCATTTTTACAACTACTAGTATCTTAATATAGCCTTGAATAAAATGTCTGAAAAAAATCTCCCACATACAGCAAATAACACCCCTTCCTCCAGAGCAGACATGCTTCCCTCAAAAAAAAAAAAAAAACCCCAAAAAAACACCACAAATGAGACAAATATATTTTCACGTGAAAGGGACAGATCAAACTCCTGCACTTCTCAACAATTGCTACTTTTTCAGTTGTTTAGAATTAAGCCTCAAAGTAGCCATTTGGCAACCAGCTTCTGCTAGAGAGTACTGTTACCAAAAAAAAAAAAAAAAAAAAAACCATCACCAAAAAAACTACGTGCAATTCTTTCATTTTTAAGGATCCTGGGCTTTCCACAATACTATTCAAACACCAGGTTGCTTTCAAACAAGTTTCCATGTTTTCTGTACTAGGTTTGACATTTGTTCATCAAAATACATTTACATTCAAGTTTTTTGTGCCAGTAATGAAAGACAGAAAGAACTCCAGGAGAAGCCTACACTGAACTACAAAAGCACTTCTTCAAGCCATGAAGGACCCACGCAAATTCCATTTTACCCCATGTAGAATACTCACGTTTGAAAGGTTTTCTTTACAATCACATTTTACCATGTTTTTAAACAACAAAATTGAATTCAAGAGAATAAATCTAAGCTTAATTATGGAGATTTTTTTCACTGCTAGAATATTACCTGCCACTGGCAGCCCACAGAGGTATCTGGAAACTGTATTTGTTGTTCTAAAGATATTTGTTCTATCAAAAAGATGACAGCAAATTGTGCTTAAAAGGGTTCTTTTGTCTACAGGACACATCCCTGCTTGGGTTTGCAGGAGGGTATTAACTCCATGTAAACACTCCATCCAGAATTAGCTAAAGCAGCACAGATGCTGATGACTTTCCCCCAAAGGCATCCTTAAAAAGGTTTTTTGGCCAAGTGAAAGTTGAGAGGAGGGTTCAGTAGCACATGTCAGTCAAGTTGATGTAGAAAGGAAAATCATTAGCTTAAGTAAGATCTTTCCAGTGACTAATTTTGTAAGGGTACCATCACTGCCCATCATCACCACCATCACTTGAAGCAGCAGCTGCCAGACACTGGCAGACTAGAAGCCCAGTGAAGAATACAGATCAGGCTGAAAGCCAAGCCTGTCCAACCCGGGCAAACAGCACTTCCACCTAGTTGTGAGTTCCTCTCCCTGCCCTCCCTCCAGTCTTGCGAGGCTGCATGCACAGCAGGAGTGGAAACACTTGAAACCGGGAGTTACTGGCACATTTCCACATTTCCAAGCACACATTCACTGATCTTTGCAGACAAGAAATAACTTTACCTGTTGGCCTTAAGTGACAAAGTTCATTGCTTCAAATACACAACACTGGTGGGAGTTTCTCTTGAGGGTTTTTGGGTTGTTTGGGCTTTCTTTGTTGTTGTTTTCCAGCTCGTCTACTGTTCTGGATATTCATCTGGATGAAACTCAGGACTGTTGAAGTTATATTGCCTACCAAACGCACCACAGCTATCCACTTTCCCAAGTTAGAGAAAACAAGATTTACTACCAAGAAAGTAAGATAACACAGACAATTTATCCTGCAGAGAAGGAGAACTAAGTCAGCCCAGAAGTTACACATTAAGGGGCAGTCAGAAAAACAAAATCAGTACATATAGTCATTCTGTCCTAGCTGTACTAAAGCCAGCAAAAGCCCCGGTGAAACCCTGGTGACACAGACTTCCACCTGTCCTTTACAGAACCACAGGACTATGGTCAGATTCAAGACACCAGCTGCCCCACAACCGTAATTTGTGTGAGCACACTAGGATTAGACTAATGCTCATATGTCTACATGCCCTCAAAGCACTCAACTACAGGGGCAGAGGGAAGAGCCTAAATCTTATGACTAAAAGGAGCAAGAGATCTTTAGCAGAAGATAGAATTTGCATTCTGCGATGACAACAACAAAAGGACTCCGGTACCAAGATTTAACATTCTTTTAACTACTATGATAGAGGTTCCTACTGATAAAGTTTTCAGAACACTCAGGTTCTAGCAGCAACCTCAAGATTGCCCAAAACCAAAAGCCAGTAACAAAACAGCCAACAATTTCATTACTTTATTCATAATCTGTATTGTTAGTTGCACCGAATGTAAATAAAACTACTTTAAATCTTGTTTCTTGTATTATAGCACTTTTGAAAGCAAGGGATTTCCTGAGGAATTTATATTTAATTTCCCAGAATGCAAGAGAGCTTGAGTTATGGGAATTCAGGAGCTAGAAATGGAAATGCAGAGACTGCATTGCGATTCCTTCCCATTGCCTTTCCCTCCCCAACTTCCTGGATGTTGTCTTATGCAATTACAACCTGCAGCCAGACACACTTCTCTTTGAAATGACACAATAAAACTGAAGACAGAACTTTGCAAAGTAACTTCCTAGCTGTCAGTAACTGTTCTGTTTGGAAACTTCAGTTACATAATTATACAATAACCTATGATGACATCACCAGCCTGTCACCACTGATAAGGTTAAATAGTATTTTCAGACTTAAGTCTTCACGTCTTCTGGCATATGACTGTTCTCTGAGACCTCAGAGGTACTCAAAAAAAAAAAAAAATAATCAGGAAGCATTTATAAATCTCCAGACTGCCAAGATCCAGGAAACTTGCAGGCTCTCTCAAAGTGCTCAGCACTTGTATCGCACTTGTGCCCCACTGGAAGGAGCACCTTTTTAATGCAAAATCCCTAACTAGCTACATATACACTACTTAAAACTGAAGTTTTATTTTCTAATTAAAATTATTTTATTTTGATTTAAAGCAATCTGCAGCACTTACACACCAGGTATCTAACTATAAATCTGAATCAATATTATCAGTATATGAATAAAATTATGCAAACAAAAAGACCAAAAAAAACCTTCTTTCAGTACATATGTCCCACACATACTGATTCTATCAAGCATCTGTCTACAGTAGCACAGGTCTTCCAATTTTAGCTTTCAGATTTCCTAATAACATAAGATGCTGAAAGCCCTTCCAAATTATTCCACTACAATAAATCTTTCAGTCAACTTGATGAAAGACCAAATCTCAAGTATCTACACCATCTTTAGTGTTTTCCTCTATCCTAAAAAGTTTTGATGCACCACTTACCTTTAAAACTTCCTTAGAAATAGCTACATTTTAATGAGAGCCACCCACGTAATTCTTATTCTCTGTCAGGATGAAATGTAGCACTACTAAAACCTCTGGAATGATGAATCATATTCAGCACATCCTTACTTGTGTGCACTTGGTTCAATACTAATTTGGTTCAGATAATGAACGTCATAAGTATGTACAATGATAAGAATCTGCAGGTCTTTATGATGACTGCTGCCAGACGTGCTTTAATTCTGTCAAATGAGACATCACTTCAGCACAAAATTCAGCAGTCTTTGCTGCTCTGACTACCTTCTGGTCATTGCTTTCTCAGCCAACTCCTTTAAGACAGCACTTGAAAAAACTTAAGCCGTATGCAGGTCTCAGTGGAAACAGGCATGGAAACAGCTTCCATGTAATTACTGCTTAATATTCCTTTTACAGGGGATATGTCTATCCTGAGACCTAGACAAGAGGCGTCATTCTTCCTCCAACACTAGACAGAATAGTCCAGCAACACCAGAGACTGGAAGGACCCCTAACGTAAGTCAATCATCAGTGTCCAGAATTACTTTCCAATTCAAAAGTATTTTCCAAGCTACTTCATAAAAAGGTCATGAAATCATCAAGAACAATTCTTTGGTTGTGAAAAAGCTAGTTAGAATTATTCTTTCCATAAATCATTAAAATTCCAACCACTAAAGGATTCATTCAAGACTTACATTTAAACTGTATATAGTACCATTCCTACAAGCTATAACATTTACAACTGTTTGATAAAAGAACTTATATTACAAATCAAGTTGTATCTAGTAGATTACATTTTCATGAAATCATACTTAAGTTGAATAAATTTCAGAAAGCAAACACAGAGTAATTCAGAACAGACGTTGTTCATGCTCCCAGATCTCCACTTGAGAGGAACAGAAAAATCAAAATTTGACATGTCAGAACTGGGACCTCTTTCAAGTATTTAAGCGCTACACAAGAAGAAATTAGAAAGAACATTGCTCTGCAAGCTTATGCTCCATGGGATGTTGTTTCAGCAGATTAATCTGTCTGTTTCTCTTTGCTCATTTTGGTTATCCTCTATATGCTGAAAGCTATAGGTGCTTGATTGTTTAATTGAATAACCGTTGCCACAATTACACATTAGCCCTAAAGCATCTTGGGATGTCAAACATGTCTTTAAGTTTAATGATTCTCAGGTAGACATTTCATTGCCTGAAGATCCTGTCCCCTAACAGTAGTGTATTGTTGCAACACTCAGAATAATGACTCACGTCATCAGCACTGTCTATAACCCTCCTTAATAAGCTAATTAAGTGGTTATCTGACATCTGCCAGAACATTTTAAGATGCTCTTGATGACATTAAAAGGTATACCCCTAACACAGAAGTGAAATACATTGCATCAGCTGCACACAATTTTCAAATACTTTTTTCTTTTTTTTTGTAATGAACATATTAAAGTTACATTTACTGTTAAGTTTATTCTTCACACTACATATAAGAAAGAGCTAAAATACACCCAGTAATAAAACTCAGAATTTAAAACTTTGAATTTTCACTAAAGAGGCATCTTAGAGTGTACATTTCAACTGATGTCCATGATTATCTTTTATTAATGGACACAAGATGAAGACTGGCGTCTCGCCTCCTGGTAGCAAGATTAGGAAATAAAGAAGAATGAACAAGAAACATTTCCTCAGTATTTATGAAAACAAATAATCAGAAGTATATTTTCCTTTAGAGTACTTAATTTATTTTTATCCTTTTTCACTTTTGAAATTAAATTAGTACAATAAAACAAAATTCAGCCTTCAGAGACTATAACAGAATGTCAGCAATGGGTGCCAGTCTAAGGCAGCTGATTAAACAGGCAATTGGTAAATACATTATGCAAATATACATATGCAAGCTAATTGACCTATTGTCATTGAAGTCTTGGTATTAAACTCGAACAATTTCAGAATGAAAACATTATAGTCTCCTAAATCATCAAGAAAACAACGACAGAAGTAGTAAAATAAAATTATCTTGCATCCAAAATACTCCAAGGTCAACCACGACAGACAACTCAGCTATTACATCTCTTATCTTTCTAATATTTCTCCAAAATCAAAGCTTTTGTTCTCAAAATTAGAACAAAAACATGATAGGTTTTAGCAAAACATTTACAATGAAGAAGGTGCAAATCCTCTCAAAAAAACCCACCCTTACATTAGTCTTCATTCAAAGAAGTCTCAAAATCAGGTCAAACAATAACATAGAAATTTGGAACTGGTTATGCAGAGCCAACAGACCATAATATTGATCACTGACACTACTAAGAAGCCTTCATTCAGTGGCTGCTTATACAGAGCCAACTGCCAAGTCATTGAATGTATTTGTTTTAATGATACACATCGCCTAAGAAATTCCCCACAGAAAATGTAACCACAACACAATATATGAATTCACGTTCCTGATCCACTGCAGTGCAGAACTGGCAGTATCCCAACACTACTTTGGCAACTGCCTGACTGTCAGAAGGTGTAACACACCTTTAGGAATAGTTCAAGGGAAAAAGAAAAGAAAAAAAAAAAAAAAAGAGACCAGCCCTGCTGCAGCATTTCTTTGCTTTATTAAATATACTGCTGCAAGACTTCTACAGAAACCTACGGATGTACAAGCAGAATGAAAGTGAATATATATTATATGCGCAGGTCTACCTGAAAATTCATATACTGACCCACTGACCTTCAAACAGGCATATTCTGAGTTTATTATGTATTCAGAGCATTTTAAGTCATTTTCAAAGTGTCTCATATTTCCCTAAGACCAAGGAAGAAATCTTTTACAGCAGCTCTCCTAAGTCACGAATATAGCGTAAACAAGAACAGCAAATGCAGAAATGTAACCCAAGCCTCCAAACAGATAGATCCTGTCCAAAACCCAGAAATTCTGATTAAAAGTATATAAGAATACAAGAGAATTATTTTATCGATAACTTAAAGTTTCACTAGTGGAAACATCAGCTTGATCCTCACACTTCTCTAGCAAGAGAATACTTCTTCGTTTAAGTTTTATAAAATATAAACACATAGCGCTATAGATCACATATATAGTATCTATACAGGATAAATTGTTTTTATGATACCATCATCATAAAACTTCTTGAACACATAAAGAATATAAAAGCACTCTTTCATAACACAAATGTATGCATCAGAAGACAAATTTCAGCGAGGTGGTCTCTGCAGAGCTGTTCCGTTTAAAAATCATGCACCAAAGAAGCTTTTAGTTCATTTTTGCCACGCTTCATTGCACAATTAAGTCAGGCTATGCAGAAGCGTACAGCAACTTTGGCATCACTTTTCATTGTTTTTTTCTACACACTGCTTCTGTCCTCCTGAGGGTCTTCAGGGCAATATGCTACAGTGAAAGAAGAATGAATATGCTAAATGTCACTTTTCTTGCAGGACTTAAAGTTTGACTCTCAGATTCCCACTCTTAAAAACTGCTGACAGGTCTATTTCTCACCTGTCCTTGTGGAGAGCTACTGCATATTAACTACATCAACCTACAGCTACAAATAAAACTACAGCTTACCTGCCTAGCTCACACTTTACAGCTATATCCAAAATCCCTACTTGACTTTGTGTAATGCACAATACCTGGACAGATGACAGCACATCTTCTCCTTTGCAAGAGCATCCTCCTGAAGAAGTTCTGCAAGTTCCCCCCAAACTGATGCCCCGGGTCCATCAGTCCACTCCCAGTGCATTCAGGTAATCCTCTGACTCAACCTGTCCCAAAGCTACACAAAGCCAATGCCCTCCACCATTTTTCAGACATTCTCTTCTACCTAATGAAAGACACTAATGTTTTCACCTAAGAAAACTGTAAGTATTTTAGTAGCAACCAGAAAAAACATGCTCTTTTTTTTCCTTTCCAGATTTCCTTTGTTTCAGGTCTGGACAGCTGGACCAAGCAATGGTAGCACAACATGAATATTTTGGGATCTTCTGATTTGCTGCAGTGATCTAACTCAGAAAACATGGATAACACTGGATGATGATATCACAGCTACTGGATCTGAGAATTTGGTTCTAAACATGAAAACACCCCAAAAGACCAGCTGAAATTATGTATCTTTATCTTCTTCATAGCCTTCTCTGCTTCTCATCCCCCTCACCCAATATAAGTGCTAGAGTCTTAACACAAGCAGACAGTTCTCATCTAGATTTGTATGACAAGTGGGGAACGAGAAAAAAGGCAAGACAAAACAACTGTACAAATACAAAATATTTATTATATACTCTGCCCGTCATAGTCAGAAACTTAGAAACTTAAGAGATTGCTTTTCCTCATTTCAGCTGTGGGCATTCTCTATCGCAATGACTTAGTTTTACATATAACATTTTTTCTGTCCAGTCTCCAATAGAATGCCTTCTACTTTTGTATCATGATACTCCTCTGCAAACACTGAATTTCATTACAGCACAGAAGGCTGCGTAACCAAATGACATAAAAGCACACAAACAGGGTGTTATTAGACAAGAGCTTTTTCCAACCATAGACATTAACACTAAAATTTAGTTCAACAGGCCCAACAGACAACTACTCTTCTTTTAGCACTTGTCCTTTTCCAAAAGAAACAACACAATCAAAACCACTAGCATATTACTAAATTGATACAAAATGAGAAATTTGTTACTGATAAGAGTTTAAATTCATAATATAACATGTAGGAGATAGGGGCATAATATTCTACCAGGTTTTGGTTGTAAGGTTCTCTAAAACACTAAAACACCCTTTACAATAACCTGTGTTGAATTTTTCTTTGTATTTTTTAAAAAGATCTTAAGTGGCAGCCAGTTAGTTCCAGGTCCAAATGCACAGAAACAAATGAGAACATGATCACAAAAAGGCACTGTATTACAGCATAGCAATTCAGAGATACATGAGGTTTATTACTGAGTGACTTTGGGCAGCAGGAAATCAAAACTTAAAATATTTTCTGCTGTTCCAATATCTTAAGAGAAGAAAATAAGAGAACCTTAAAGACATACAAGACTTCCTTACAGAAAGAGTAAGCCAAACACCACTGATGCACACACACAGAAATACCAGACAGCATGGCTGAAAACCACATACACTCCTTGTACGACTAATGAGGGGAAAAAATTAAGAGGGACTTATTAGAGATATATTCAGTTGCTTATAAGCAAAACATCTGTTGCCAAAGATTTCTCTGTCACCATAGCAAACATTTACATTTATATCTGAAAAATTTTGTTGAAGTGTCAAGGGGTATACACACCCTCTACAAATCTGCTAAAACTTTGGAACCCAAAGAAAATGCTAATTAGAACCCCTCTGTTGGAAAAACATCAAGAATGACAATTATGCAGATATGAAAAGAAGAACTTTTTCTTTTCTTTGAACTACTGATAAAAATATATATCAACTGACCAAAATAAGTATTACTTAAAAGGGATCTTTAAGTAGATTTAAAAGAGGTATCAGGCAAAAAAATAAAAAAAAATAAAAAAAAAAATCAGGTATGTGTGTCAAGAAAACCTCAATTCTGAAATTTTGCCTTGCAGGTTTTTTTAAGCCCTTTTATCACTAACCTCCCATCAAATGAAAGAAGTAGGATGACTGGCAAATGAAGAATAACTCGAGCTGAACTGCCACTTTTAATAACCCAGTTTCCATTTAAACAGTGATATGGCCGTAGGGTTTGAGAATTTGTCACTACTGTGTACACCCGCTGATAGTAAAGTAAATGTAGATGAGATGAGCCAATTTGAAACAACATGTTCCGTTTTATCCTTTTGGTCATTAAAAAAATAATCTATGGAGATACTATGAAAATTAACAGCTTTTTTTTTAAAAAGATGAAAAAAGGTACTGCAATTGCACTGAATATGAATAATTTTTTTCAGCACTGCATACATGTAATAGAAATTTACCTTTTTATAGGTATTGCTGACAATGCAGATGTGAATAAAACTGCCACAATGAAAAAAATGTGATCAATTAAAAAGAACAACTGTATTAGCTTTCATGTTGGCATTTAGGGATAAAGATTTAGCTTATCCGTATTGAGACATTAAGTTGTGCCTCAGGGAGGTCACACACAGAGGTCAATTAACAGCTCCAACACCTGCAGCTATTTTAATAGATTTTTCTAATGAACACACAAGATTAGCACCCAATTTCAGATTTCAATGCAAGTCATACCATCACTGAGGGGGGGGGGAAGTTGCAACTTGGATTTCAAATTTATTGCTTTTTTAAAACCTTAGCCTTTATGACCAAAGTAAGAGCTTCAAGTGATCAATTCTGGCATGCTCAAGAAAAAGTGACCAGACTGTATGCTCCAAGCTCATTTCCTACAGCTCATAACCAAGTGGATTAATTCTAAACTGGCTATCACATCACTTCTCTCCTGTAGCACTCAATTCTTCCAAACATGTATATTGTAAAATTTGAATTCTGTTTTTTAGAAGAATATATCGTCAACATACACGCTCAATTTTTGAAACAAAAAAGGATTCCTCGAAGTTTATTATGCTAAAAAAATAGATTACTGAAATTAGACTGCAGGTCCATGGGATTTTCTTACCAAGTAGATCTCATTAAAATAAAATGTAAAGCTACAACTCAGAGTAACAGAACATATATTTCTGGCTTCAAAATAGAATTTTTTTTTTTTTTTAATAAAAAATATTATTTAGCATTAACTTTCAGGTTTAGCCCATTAAATGTCAAATCAGAGATGTGAAGTGCTAGAGGAAGCACAATTTGCATTAGCATCTATATCCAGAAACTGCCAAACTGCCCATTAAATCTAACGAATAAATCATGGAGAAGAAAAAAATTTCAAGAAGCAAGTAAATAGGAATGACAGGCAAACAAGCAAAGTGAAGATGAAGTAACATGAAAGAAGTGACAAAGGAGATCAGTGCAAAAGAAGAGCAAAAAGCACTTCAGGTTAACCCAAATTTCACAATTTTCTTTGAGCACTGCATTTTTCTCAGGTATGTATTTCCTGGTAATTTTTGCCTGCCTTGAGCATTTGCATAATTAGCAGTCTTGATTCATTTAGCATATAATTCAAATTTAAACCAACAGTTAGAATAAGCAAAGATAATGGGTACTAACAAAAACTCTAGTATGGACACAAACCAGCTGCCTACAAAAGGACAAATCATCAGCACAATGGTCACCAGCAAATTAGTCTGTAAAATGAATAGAGATTATATTGGTCTAATTAAAATTATCTATCCATCTATGGATTTTGACCTTGTGCATTTCCCATACATATCACTGGGTTTCATTGGACACTAATTTAACTCTGCTGAATGGTCAAGGCTTAGCATTAAAGTTTGTTCAATCACATCTTCCTTTTGTTAGTCAATATAGGAAAAATGACACATGCATAAAAGGTGGCATACAGGTCCATTCTTCATATGCTTAAATGTTCAAATAATACCAGATAACTCAGAAAAATCTGCATTTACAGTCTGGTTTCAGGGCAGTAAGTGAAAAACCTGATAAGCCTTTTGTTTCATAAATTGCGTGCATAAATGAAGCGATTGCAATCCTCAAATCTCTACTGTAAACCCGAGCTGACATTAGATCACATCCCTGCTAATTATAAGCTGTGGTAGATATGTCGATTTGGCACCTCTGGCACAAAAAGCTGGATGCTACTAGTTTGACAAAATTGAAGTGAGACTAAATGACGATTTATTCTGACGAGAAGATAGCCCAACTCCCCTAATTCTATATAATCTCACCTGTTACAAAAATTAATCCAACTCACATCACCAAGCAAAGGTCAGTGTTAGCTCCCTCCCCGGCACCAGCAAATGTCTCCACTGTTTGACAATGAAAACGAAGTGGCTCATTTATATTTACAGACTGTGCGCTGGGCGAGGGGGTTGGCATTAAACACTGTCCTTAACATACTTTAAATGAATTAATTTTTTGAATGCCATATGAAAGGAAGCAGAAATACTTACTAGTACAGAACTTCATTTGCTTCATGCCTTTCATATCTAACTGTTTCACACATCAGTCTGAAAGAGAAGGAAAGAAGTCATTTTTAATTATGATTCCTATCAGTGCCACAAAGATTTCAGTTTCTAAAGTTAGGCATCATTTCTGTATTTGTCTCCAGCATTTGCAGAAACTAACCATCAACTTAAAGCTAAATTGATTTTGAATTTAAGAGAATAAATTGTTAAATTTGAGCATTAAAGTTATTAGTTCACCCAAGATCAGATTTGATTTAGGACACTAGATGTAATTGCTCCCATAAAAAAAGAATTCTATAAAATGGGTTAAATGATACTGATCTTATTTTATAAAGTGATCTGATAAAAGTAAGTTGCTTTATAAGGAAACAATTCAGAATTTCAGAAATGGGTGGAAATTTATGACATGTAACACTAATCAGAGATACCACAATATAAAAACTGCTCCCTTTTTCAAGCCAGGTCCAATAGATAAAGAAAGAAATTATGTTGCATGCTAAATCAACGATTCTTATTTTGCTAAAATTCAGCAACTTCAAAATTGCCATGAGATTCTAATCCCAAAATCCCAAAGGGCTCAAAGTGGAGAGAATTTCCTGCAGGAAAATCCTGTCTAGAGGGGAAGATTAAAGCACTTCTGCATTCACTGCCTGAAAAATATGGCATAACAGAGAGCAACTACAAAAGAACTTACCACATATTAGGAAATACAATGTTAACTTGGTATAAAAAATAATTAAAAAAAAAAAATCAACATATCATTTCTGTCTCTTGTCTTAAGGAAATAGACCTTGTAAATTACTGGGGAGGATGAGAAGGAACCAAACCCCACCACCACCCCTGGATTTTCTACAGCTCTGAAGCAGACTGCAAATACCTATTTGACAGTGAGACAGAGATTTGCCTAAGAGGCTCTTGTGAACAATCAAATGAGGAACTATATTTAAATTTGGGAAAGAAATTCTCATTTCTCATAGGATCAACTATCAGAATGTCAGTGGACCAATGAACAGCCGCTCACAATGGTATCCTAAGCATACAAAAGAGATCAAGAACTCCTGCTCAGGAAAAAAGCCTCCAAAAAGTTTATCTGAGGCCTGGAAGAGTTGGTCTGGGTTTGACGGGACATTTAAAAGGCTTCTTATTGCCATTTCCCATCATTTCCTAGAGCATTCATTTCAATAGCCAACAGGCTGTTACAGAAGTTATCTTAGTCCTCATCTCTTTCAGGATTTTACTTATTAATTCATTCACTAGGAAATAATGCTTTCTGCTCTGAAGTAGCAGGCTTATGGCGATATCATAATTATTCATAAACTATTAATAGAAAATTGAAACCTTTATTCTGTTGGCTGTCATGGCTTTTCTCCCACTCCAGTACTTTAGATCTACTCCTTGGATCACCTTCGAGAACTTTTCTTATAGGCAATGTCTGCACTGTATATAATTGTCATATATCATATATCAATTTCAGCTAATAAAAAATCTTCCAGCTTCCTGGCACAGCAAAAAAGAACTTTCCTAACACACAGAACCTTTGCTTTTTCAGACACTGGTCCCCATGACAAAATCAGATTTTGCCAAAACCCTTCAAAGACACCAAAAAGTTACTGTCTGCTTCTACACCCTCTGGATCCTCATCTTCTCTCTCTGATCCTCTGTTTTGAGAGGGAAGGGAAGAGCAGACATGAGGTTACTGGTAGAAGATACCAGAAGAAGAGTCACTGCTAGCAGTCCAATTTTAAAACTAAAATACTGCTCAAAAATTATCTGTGCCCTGCTGGTCTGAAATGATGCTGGGCAATGGGCCATCTAAGAGCAGGAGTTATAGGAAACAGAATCAGTTTAACAAGCAAGTTTTGTTCCCCCCTAAATTGGGAGCAAAGGAAGTACATTCTTGACAAAGTCATGCAAGTTCACCATTGGCACTGTCTGAGTTTTACAGTGTTTTGGTGCCATTATTAGGACAATAATAGGGGAGAAAATTACACTTACAGAAGGCAGCCAAAAGTTTCACTTTTTGTGTTAAACTACAACAGTTAGAAATTACAGTGACCAAGTAGTACTGACTGGATTACTTCCTCAAATATTTGAAAAACTGAATTAGTTCTGGTCAATACTGATGCCTAATTTTTGCTCAAAAATTACCTTTTCTTTAGGAAGCTTTGTCTGCTTCCTAAACAAACGTAATAACTTCAAGATGAGATCAGCAACAAGCCATAAGGTAGTTTATTCACTACTAGAGACTATATCTAATACACTAGTTTTTAATGCATCTCAGAGGTTTTTATGGCATCCCGCTGGCACAAGAAATGTTGTATCCTAAAGGATACTATTAAAGCTTCTGTTCCACATCTGTTGGGAGCCCAGCCTTTTCCATGTATGGTACTGTAAACAGAAGCTCTCTTCTAGGAATTCACTGTGCTGGGAGATCGAGTTCCACACATTCCTCAGCAAGAACCTCATTCTGCACAGGAAGCCAAGAAGCACACATCAACATACCACGCAACCATATGTGCATACTTTGATCTTTGTAAATAAGTTAACAACAGTTCAACTCCAGCTACGCAAAACTTGGATGTGCTAAAAGTCCTGCATATAATAGCGTAACACAAAATATTTTAACTGAATGTGATCGTGGCCTCCTTCCAAAGCAGAACTAATTACAGAAACTCCTTTGAAGTCAACATTCACATTGCAAAACGCACCTTAAGCACTTTGGAAGAAAGAAAACCCTGCCTTTTATTTTCTCCAAATTACAGAATGTGGACTCTGACAGAATGACGAAGCAAGAGGCCAGAAATTAGAACTTAAATGAGCATTAATCAAGACAAAGTTGCTTCAGCATCTTCAGATGTGGCAAATGTTGGCCAATGTTTGCAGCCTCAGGATGCAAAATAAGAGTAATTCACCCTCTCCCCATGTGGAGCATACAAGAGATGTGCTGGCCTCCTGTATCTGTCAGGCCCACACCAATGTCCAAATACCCTTAGAAACCTCTGCTGTAAGATATTTATGTAAAGTCAAACACAAGCCTTTAGAAAAAACATGAATTTCATCTGGAAGTTTTTACTTGAATTTATTTGTTTCATGAAGCGTTTTGATTAAAAAATATGAGGATGACATTTATTAGTAATTTTTTACGAAGTATCATTGGCATACATAGCACATAATGTGTCTAAAACTTCCATGTGAAAGCAACCACAAACTGAAACAGAAGTTGAATAATAGACTCTTCTCTCATGATTATTACATGGACTTTAATTCATGACTGGAACTTGTACTCCATATGTACTGCATTTACTTCCAAGATCAAAAGTTTGAAAAGAAAAACACATCCATAATAGAATTCAGAAGGAACAAATAGGGATACCCATATGCACACATATAAGGAGAAACTGTTAGGACAATAAAGAAGGGAAGAAACAGATGCAGTGATAGTCAACTTTTCAGTTCGAGATAGGGTATACAAGAGCAGTGTGCAGTCACCAAATCTACCATGCTTTTGCTTTGTCAGTGCATTAACATATATGTGGTTTTAATAATAAAGTATCATACCTTAGCTGATGCTCTCTCAGATTAGACAAGGCTTCCATTCCATGTAAATAGGAATACACAATCTCCAAATCCTAAAAACATAAAGAAAAAGTTGTTAGAATTCTCAATTTGATACAAGCTGCTGAAATACTCTTTTTGCAAAGTGCCCAGAGTTCTCCTAATAGGGGCAGCAGGGCTATTTGAAAATGTTAAAGGCAAGCTGTAGAAATACCTTTGATTATACATTGGAACCTGACATGGGATAGAATGATGGTATGTCCACATCAGGAAACAGAGAAACTTATCTGCTTCTGCTGTCACTATTCACACCCAGGAAACAAACCTAGTCAAGAATTCTAGTAAGCTACTTTGCAACTACCACTGCCCTGCTTCCCTGTGCCAATGCACCCCAAACACTTCATTTATTTCATAAAGCAAACTCATGGAAACTGGTCTTTTCATGTCAAGGGGAAAAATAAACAAAATAAAACAGTGTAACAAAATACCCTGTTGTACATAAGTATTTGTAAAATTGTAACTTTCTAAATGGGAGGTAAAGGACAAGATTAAAGGAGAAAAAAATTGTCACAAACAGAAAATTATTGGCACTAGGTAATTAAAAAAATCATAAATACAATCCCACTTATATGGCAAAAAGTTACATTCGACCACTGTGGACCGCCAATATCCAGCTCATAAAGCAACATTAATAAAGATATTAAAACAACATCCAAGGCTAAAACTTCCTAAGATGCAACTATGGAAACACTAATGTAGAGGTTTTGCTAATGTTATACTTAAAAATCATGAGAGCACATAAAAGAAAACTTCAGTGTAGCCCACAACTTTAAGGCTGGTTTAACTTTGGCTCATAGATTTGAGGCTGTTTCATCAACCACTTTTTTAAGTGTGCTAGTTAAGAGAAAAAGTATCATCCATAATGCATTGAAAACCAGAGCAGTGTCTCACAACCACCAGCTGAGGCTGACAAAGTTGAGAATAAACTAACACCACTGCCATTCTCATAACTCACTGCAAGAAGATGCAGTAAGCAAAGCTATAAATTTATGAAATATTTGGTCACTGGGAAATATCTGTGTATTTAAAATTGACCATGAAGTACAGAAATACTTCAGTTTTCAACGCAATGAAAGAATCCTAGATGGGGTATTTGGGCAAAGATCTTAGGAACAAAGTCACACAGACAACGAGTAAGAAAAATAGAACTAAAATCTAGTTAAATACAATAAGTGCAGAAATGTTACTGTAGTTGTTTAAACCATGATACAGATCAGAAAAGATATCAGGAGCTACATTCAATGGTTAAGATTAAATGCAAGTCTTTCATTCAGTATTGAGAAGAATGTCTTTTTCTCCTACTTAAAAAAGCAAATATTCAGTTTGAAAAAGCAAAAGAAATACAGAAGTCAAAACGCTGAGATTTCTTTTTTATTCTGCTCCTTCTATTCCCTTGCCTTCAAGAGGCTCTGGTCCTCCTGTGAGGAGCAGAGGACACATCAAGGACAAAAGTAATTATGCATGGCTTGGGATGGAGGGACCTTATACACAGAAGGCTTTGAAGAGAAAATACAGTACTTGCCTGCCTTTTACCTCTTTTTTATTTCCCTTTAGTATACTAATAAAAGCGTGAAATGACATTTCTGCACAATCATTGACCTAGGGCTGAGCAGAGGCTCCCAGGAGCCATCGGTGGGGTAAGAGACAAGCCGGACAGTCACAGAGGCATCCCTGCTGCTGATCCCAATGTGCCAGACTGTGGCACAAGCACCGGACACCGTGGGAAGTTTGGAGTGGACCATGGGTACTCACAGCATGGACTACATGGAATAGAGCCTAGCTAGAAGGTGCTACTGTAATTTGTTTTCAGCCAGCCTGTCTAACAACAAGCAGATAAGGAAGAGAAGGAGAATAACCCTTTGCCACCAACCAGCTTGCACCAAGGTTTCTCTCAACTGGAACAGATTTTACATGCAGTGAAGGATACACAGATGAACAAAGGTGCTGGCTTACTAAGATCCACAAACCTAAATGGTAGAAGGGATCCACGGACATTTGGTTTCCAAAACTCTGGGTGACCCAAACCTGGTGACCAACTCTGCAGATGTACAGAGCAGTAAAGAAGACAGGTTATGGTCATAGAGAAATGCAGCTGAAGTGACTCAAAGCAGGGGGAATGTGTTTATTCTCTGAAGGGAGTAATTCTGACCCGTTTCACAAGCAACAGACAAGGTAAGTTTAGGAAACACTTTTTAAAAAGCAATCTTCAAAATACAAGCATACTTGTAAAATATTTGTAAATATAAGGTCCCATAGTCCCCCACATCAGGAACTGCAAATGGCAGAGCTCCTTGTCTCTCAAATCTGCACCTGGAGATCTAAAAAAGGGGAGGGGGAAGGAATAAAAGAAATTTAAAAATAATATCTTTACTTGTGCTTCCATAGTGGCTGCTTAGCTGCACAACACAGGGAAGATGAAGTTAAAGACATCTCATCACAGAGAGAACAAAGGTGTTTCTTTGATTTGAAAAAAAAAAAAAAAAAAAAAAAAAAACAACCCCAAAAAAAAAAAACCCAAAAAAAAAGGACAACAANCAAAAAAAAGGCAGCAAGAAAACAGACCGGTGCTCCAGGCAGCAGGGTCCTACAAAAGCAAATAGTCATCATAACACTGCAGCTGATGCGCACTGGCATTAAATCAAGTAACTGTTTCCAAAAAGTGTGCTGCACCCTGTCCTTTAAGCTGCACCTTCCCAGAGGGTGCCTAGCAGGAAACAGCTCCCTCTAGCACCAAAAGCTTGGCATTGACATTTAAGTAGTAACCAGCATCATTTCCTTCTGCAAGGTACAGAAAACTACTGTAGAGTTAAAAGAGCAGAATATATTTTCATATATTGCCAGTAGGCACTGCATACTTCCAGTCAGTCTGCAGCATTAAAACGTAGGAAAGCAATTTAGAAAATAATTTATTAAAAAAAAAAAAAAATCAAGTTATCATCATTAGATCACCTCACTTTTCCTTTTATCTAAGGAAAACTTATGCCTTACTTAGCAAACATACTCGATATAGAACATAAATAGCTAACTTCTTAATTAAAAGCGAATTAATGGAATGCAAGAGTCCTTCAGAAATATTTGTTCTCAGTGTTGTAAAATCCTAAACAGATTGCAAATGGTTGAAATGATGGTTTAAGAAAAGCCATTTCATAAAAATAACAGAAGTACATAAATTTAGGCATTTAAGCTATGAAAGTGTTTAATTCTAGATGCTTGCCAAAATGCTAAAATTTTAAAATTCTCAGTAAAAGGCCTTTGTCTTTCAAGAAGGACATGACCTGCCTATGTGATATTTGCCAGCTAAGTTGAGCAAAAACTTAAAGCAGCAGCTAAACTCAACCCCATTGTGACTTAGCCAAACATTTCTGCTAGTGCACAGCATCCCCGAGAGCTGCCTCTAACTAATCCACAGAATATATAAAAGCAGGCAGGTGACAGTAGCAGTCTGACGCTTTTTTGGTGGCTGTTTTTACAATACATATACTCAAGTTACCACAAGGTGGCAGAATAAGCCATCAAAACTTCAGAGAAAGTCATTCTCCTATTTTAAAATAGAACTTCATAACATTTTATAAAAGTCAGGAGGAGCAATGTTAATCATCACCCCTACAACTGGTTAAATATTCTGCTACAGGAAGGACTATTTATACAAAAGCACCGAGGATCCATCAACTTTCTGTTTTCTAGTTTTACTCAGTCAGCAGAATTGAGGGGAAAAAATAAAATAGCAAAAGCAATGCAATACAAAGGTTTGGCTGATCTTGCTATGAGAATCATGTTCTACAGAAAGACTGTGGCAACAGCTTGAAAAAAAAAATTTCAGTAGAAAGTCCAGAACCAAAAATTAAGTGCAAAGCACATAGCAGTGCAGTTTTTAAAGCACGTTTTTATTTAAATAAAAGCTAAAAGACTGAAACCTAATCTACACTGAAATTTGTACTGCAGCCAAAGTCATATGCTTCTGTTGCTGAGCATGGAGCAGTCCAAAATTTGTTTAATTCAGTGTTATTTCTTAATTTGTTTGTTTCCACAGTGTCAGCTGGCTCAGTTTAAAATTCTGACTACACTCCGAAATGAAATGGGGAGACTCAAGTTTTACCACTGCTCAATTTCAATTAGGTCTGTAGAAACACAGTATACAACCTTTCTTCAACTCTCAGTTCTAATAAAATTCTGCATATGTTTACGCCTAGATATTTCTATGTCTCATTTGTATTTATAAAGTATTTGGCAGTGCCAGATACACAAACCAGACAAACCCAAACCAAAATGTTGGCCCCAAATTCATACTAACTTAATGAAGACATTTTTACTTCAGTAAAGTGATAGGCACATGAAAATACACTACTTCGGACTAGAAAAGTAAAACCTCTCTAAAAATCCTAGACTTACGCTGGTTTCAGTCCTGGTTTGTATTACAGTGTGAAACTACAGGCCCAATGCAACGATCCCTCCTTGCTGCAGTTATAAAACCAAAATGCTGAGCTGGGAAATTCATTGCTCTCTTAGTGAGAAATTTACTCATCTTTGTGAAGCGGCAAACAAGCGGAGAGAAGCTTTTATCTTATAATAGTTTGGTTTATTTTAGCTCGAAGGATAAAAAATGAAATACAAGCTAATTCTTTAATTAACTGTCTTGGAAGATGGATTAAAAAAGGGACATTTTCAAAGCACCTGGTATTCACCGTAGGCTAAAGAAGATCCGCCTGCTGTCGTACACCAGGTTTCAAAAGACTGATCGTTGTTAAAATAACTCTGATCTTTGTTAAAATAACCCATCTTTAGCTCACATACAGCCAATGACCAGTATAACCGGCTGGGAGGAGAGAGTGGGTGCACCCACTCCTCAACACAACTGGCAGGTCCAGGCCTCACCCCATGCCCGGATTTCCGTGTTGTGAAAACAGGAGGTCCCACCCCATCCCTCCCCACTGTCCTCCTGCAACCTCCTTGGCCCCAGAAAGAGCATCCATTCGTGGGGACGAATCGATGCCTCTCTCATCTCTCATCGAGCCTCTCTCTTGGCAGCATGAGACCCATGAGGTACAGTCTAGGAGTCACGGTGGGGAGAAGAAGGTCGGACCTCAAAGTCTTTGGTGGGTTTAAACAGGTCATTAAAACCACTAGCAGGAAGGGAAGCATCTGTCATTTCTATATGGCTGACTAAACAGTTATTTTAGCTCAAAGGGGAACTTCCCTTTTCTTTTCAAGTGTTTTAATGCTTTTTGCCCCAAATCGTGCTACACTAACAAAAGCAGCAATGACAAGTTTTTGTTCCTGGTGAGCAATGAAGCCCCAGCCCAAAACTAGGTTATCATAGAATCATAGAATGGTTAAAGCTGGAAGGGACCTTGAAGACAATCGTGTTCCAACTCCCGGGACAGGTTGCTGAAGTCCTGACTCTCTTCCCTTGTAGCTGCAGGATCCTGCATTTTTCCCTTTTCTTCTTGCATCCAGCACCTGAAATAATTTGATTCTGAGCCACTCAGGTGGCTATACCAAGCACTTGTATTTTCTTTTTATCCCCTAACATTGCTTTAGCACCTGCCTGCCTGCCTGCCTGCAGTGGCCAACTGAGGGTAAAGCAGTGTCAGCATCCCCAAAAGAAACAGACTGAACTACAGCAGCATCAACCTTATCTAGCTTAAACAGAAGTTTTCGTGTCCACAGAAAAGCCATATCTGCTCCCAAGTAGGTTAGTTCCCATCTGGTCCACACTAACACGACAGCTCCCACCAGCAGCACCTCAGGAGACTATACAAATTACTGCCTCCAGAGACAGCAACCTCTGATGGAAAGGCAGAGCAGGCAGTACAGAAAGCTGTGTCAGTTATTGTAGCCAAACCCACCTCCAAAGGCAAGACCTTACTCTAAGGGTGGTCTCACATCTTGCAAAACCACAAAACTCAGCTCACACTGTGACCCCAAAAAAATAATAAATAAATAAATAAAAGAATCCAGTATTACCAATACCACAACCCCTGCCACGCACACATGAAGACGAAGGATTCATCTATTCATCTTCACCTCTAGCTTCCTAGCGGGGGGGGGGGGGGGGAAAAAAAAAAAAAAAAAAAAAAAAACCCACACCAAAAAACAACCAACATTAAACACACTCATAGCAGCTGTGCAGGAGCATGCCCAAGTATGTATGCACTCACCAGTGAGCCATACCAAGACTAATTTGTTGAAGAGATTAAAATGAAGTATTTGTCATGTACTACAATTTTTTTACATTTTTTTTCTTACATCACAACCTTCATACTCAGGTGCAGGGGGGGCCCACCACACAGGAAGGCCACCAGAGTCCAACCTGTTACACTACAATTTAACATAAATGATTCTTTTTAACTTCACTGTAAGCTACCACAGCATTTTTCTGCAAGCCATTCTTAATAGTATAAATAGAGATCCATGGTTTAAAAAAAAAAAACAAAAAAAAAAACTGTATCCAAAGTTATAGGAAACAATTTATTGACTCAATGATTTGGCAGCTACACAGATATAAATGAAATATTTAAGTAAGTGAAATTAGATATGTCAAATGGTCCAAATTGGTACTTGTGTGAATGAAATCCTATCGGTCCTATTTTAAGGTTGAATATAATTATGTAATTTACTTTTGTAAATTTACCGAAACAACTATTTCCTTCATATCAGCCTATTTTCAAGTACACAAAAAAATTGTAAGCTCTCAAAGACTAATAAAAGTTAATTCCTGAATGCAGGATAAAACTGCTTATTCTTAATGCATTCGGTTTCTAAGCACAGTCTAGGGCACAAAGCTTGGTCTATCAGCTTTCTGCAACAATCAATTTAGTGTTTCCTTTAGCGAAACTTGACATCTTTAATACTGAAGTCTGATTTTCCAAACAGAAAACCTACAGAATGAGGTGACACTACCCTTTTCCAGTTATCTTACAGCAGGGCTGAAGAAGTTCCTATCCTGTTCATCATGCACATTTAGCAGTTTCAGATCCCATTTGCTCCCCTCTCCTCCTATGGGACTCCCAGTTTCCTGCCAAGAACAAGCCAGACCTATCCAGCCCAACACAGCCCTCCCCTTCCCAAGAAGGGGCGCCACCAGCTCCCAGACAAGCTGCAAGCCTGGAAACACAACATTCATGACAGATTCAAGGGGACCCAGCTCAGCAGAGCTGCTCTAACAAGCACCATCCATCACACTACACTGCCATTATCATTTCTCCCTTTTCTTTTGCTGAGCATAGGAAAAATGTAAAAAGTGGAGGGGTGAGAAGCAAGAAGCACTGGAGACAGGTGTGGAGAAAAGCCAGGTAGACGGATAGAGAGACAACTGACTGTATGGGAGTAGCTTTGCTATCCCCAGTTTGCCACCCACCAGCCTAATCTACTGTTCCATAAACCGCCTGTTCCAGGCAATAGCTTGGCTTACCTCAAAACCACTGCTCTCCAAGACAATGATGAAACAATTCAAAACTGCAGAGTTTCTAAAAGCACATATACCTTCCTATCCATACTCCAAAGAGCTGACTGAAATTAAAAGGCAATCTTTTAACTCACTAGTCTGTTGCTGCCAGTCGCAGCAGTTATGTGAACTTCGGCTAAATCCATTAGTAGCCACTAAAGTTCTGACAAATTTTACCTTCTTAAACATGTATGACTTTGCTTCAGGAAATTTATGACAAAACATGACTCCACAGCAATGAGGCATGACTAAGCTTGGGAATCAGCCTTCATCATAAGGGGAGTTTACAGGCCATTAAGCCAACCCACATCTTGTCTTCCTTTGCTTCAGCTTTGCAGTGGGAAAGAAATATGGAAACTGCACTGATCTCATTAAAACTTGTTGACACACAAAAAAATCGTTATTTTTAGCTCCACTGTGAGGAGGGTGGGTACATTTGTTCTGGGTTGTGGGTGGAATTTTTAAACTGAATTAGAAACAGGAGGAACAGGCAATTTTAATCTGGAACTGAAGTACCCGCACATGAAGCTAATCAAGAACAACCCCAAAACCTCATAAAGAAAGAGGAGAAATCCCATTTTCCTGGTTTGTCTTAACTATGAGTTGTCCCAGTAGGGAACAAAAATATGCTTATCCAAAGTCTTCAGCTGCATTACTGCCTCTAAAAGTCAGAGGTCAGAGAAACACCACAGGATTACAGTAAAATAGTTGTGGAAAAATGCAATGTTTCAATGGGATACTTAATTTAGCTTTCCTGTCCTTCAAATACATTTTGGTTGTTTTGTGACTGATTTTCTTTTTAAAGGAGCTTCCCTCAAAAAACAGTTTCATTACGTGTTTATTTTGCATTTTAATTTTTTTATTCTAATGGGAAGTGGGTTAAAAACCTCTACTTCCATGTAACACCTCACAGATTTAGATATAATAATGTAAGCAGGTTTTAGTTTTAAATCTTGCCAGCAGAACCTGCTCAAATGTATAAAAACGATTTGGAAGGTTCAATGACCCACCCACACTAACAGACTTTTAACTCCAGCTCAAGATTAGTACAATTGATTCAACATATCCTGCTGGTCATAAAGCTTTTAGTAGAATGAAATAAAGAAATTAAAACATTCATGGTTACAATCATCCTATAAGATGGGGATAAACGCAGAAAGGGTAGATGGGAAATTAAAGCCTGCCATCTCGTAGAAGTCAGTGAACAAACTAATGAGCATAGGAAATTACAGGGTAGCGCTATGCATTTCTCTTCTGCTTTCCAGACTCTCAGAAGTCAGACAATTAAACGCTTAACACAAAAGCCTAAGTTCTTAGTCAAAAATCCAAATGTTGGTCACATGTCCAAACGCAAACAAAATGGTTTCAATACAAAAGATCTCTCCTGCTGACTGCAGAGTCCACAATTATGAAAGGCACTTAAGTTTTTCACCATTAAGAATATATATAATTGCCTTTTTGTGCCTTTTCACTATTTATAGCCAACAGTTGAAGCTTGTGTTAAATCTGTTCTATCCATTTTCACATTCATTGCACAAACATTCACATCTCTTGTTACAGAGTTATGCCTGTTCCTAGGGGGTTTTCCTTTTCTT
>VXBW01007537.1:667760-717945 GCA_013400375.1 Thinocorus orbignyianus | reverse complement strand
TTTTTTTTTTTTTGGTAATGCTAAGGAGAGTCTCAAACTGTTTCAAGAGAGTCTGTTGCTACTAAAAATAGGGTTATCAGTTAGCTGTGCTTAGAGGATTCCCCAACAACCATCAGAGCAACTTTAAAATGTAACAGTTCTCAGATATGTTTGATACAGTTTTCCCTGTAGTGGGCAAAGGCAATCTATTTTCTGAAAAACACTCATTTCTCTAAAGCCTAGGTCACAGTACTTGAACATCATAGCCAAGAAGTTTATCACGTCTACACAGGATTCCTTCTTCAAATGCATCATTAAAATGGCTGTGATCATTTGAAAAAATGCCCACGACATACCCTTTATAGTATACTGGTCCTCATAGTGTACCAGATTTGTTATATAGGGCAGGTATTCCAAATCATAAGCAAGTAAGTTGCAGCGAAGTTAAAGAGCTGTCATTTGTCAACTGATCTGCAATAACTGTTCGTGTGAGCATTTTAAGCTTTCCATTGCTAACACGTTTTTTGAATTTAGCAACAGGCTAAGGCAGCAATGTTGTTCAGCTGACGAAGTAATAACCCAGTAAGCCACCTCTGCATAATCACCAGTGACCACGTCTGAATCTGAAGCTGTAACAGTCCCAATGGCTCACGTTTCATCTAACTTCTTGGGAATACTGGCTTTCTACCTTGTTAAAACAAGACCTTGGAATTGGCTTCCTTGTGCCATTGGGACAGACAAGCCCAGCAATGAGTCACCAGGGGGGCTTTAGCACTCTTCCAAGTGCTGAACACCATCATGCTCCACTCCTGCTTGCGGCATCCCTCCCTTGCCAAGCAAAAAAACCCTAGAAACAACACAGAAACATAAACCTCGCGGTCTCGCTGAGAAAAATCAGTTCCTCAAGAACATTTCAATCCAAACCAAGCCAGTAGCATGCTCATTCCCAGAATCAGCCAGAGCATCAGGGCCTCCACTTTGTAAACTGGGATATTCTAAAAGCTCCCAATACAAAGGGAGACCCCAGCCACCCTTCCCCAGAGGTTACTTGTTGCAAACAGCCACCACCAATCCAGGGTTGAGCCAGTAAGGAGCACCGTGCTGCAGCTCCCTGGCTCATTACCATGACAACTCGCATCCAGAAACAAAAGAACCAGCACACGTTGGAAACTGTGCTCTGCCAGAACTCACAACAGAAATCTCTCAGTAGTACTATAATCAACCCAAAATACAGTGAGTTATTTTCTATGGCTGGCCTACAACCATTTCATATTGCTGGCTTACAACCAACCAAAGCAAAAAGCACAAAACAAACAAAACAAAAATAAAGTTGGCCTTTCCAACCATAGAGGCAACAGCAGGTTATTAGCTGAAGTTAAACTGCACTGTTCCTTGTTGCTATGGGCAGTTTTGATTTTATTTAAGAACAGAAAGCTTTGCTTAGTTTTGTAATATTTATGAATCAACAAAAAGCAGATACAATAGAAGCATGAGGAGAGAGGAGAAAAGATTATACCACAGCTAATTTCAAAGTTTATATCCCGATATACATCTTTTTATATTCATGTATTTAAACAAAACATTAAAATGCATTTTAGACAGATACAATCTTTCCCACATTCAAACATACAACTCCTCTTAGTTCAGCTTATACTCTAAACAAAACCTTTATAAATTGATTTCATGTTTTAAAAAGAGATAGCAAATAATCACGTTCATTTATTTTTTTTGGAGCTGCAGAACTTACAGCAGCGTATTTCAGAGCATTTCCTCCAGCAGAAATTAATCTTACTTGAAGCAGCAATGGTAGATCACATGAAAATTATTCCCAGACCATCAGGCAAATGATCATACTGAAGTATTTGCCTGTCAAACCAATCCTCACCCAAAAGTTCAGCTCAAAAGCTGCTAGTGGTCACATCTTCCCAGAGCTAGGATTACTCTGCTGTGAAAATGAGGCAAATATTAAAAAAATGCTAAAGTACTTTCCACAAAAGATGCTGCAAGGCTGAACTTATTTGTTAGCTTGGGTATTTCCTGAAACAGAGACCGCATTTAATAATTCCAAATTTTTATCTTCAGGGATGCTTGTGCTTTTTTCATAGAATGGTTAGAGTTGGAAGGGACCTTAAAAAATTATCAAATTCCAACCCTCCTGCCATGGGCAGGGACACCTCCCACTAGAGCAGGTTGCTCAAAGCCCCATCCAGCCTGACCTTGAACACTTCCAGGGATGCGGCAACCTGTTCCAGTGTCTTTTCTTTTATTTCATAAAGCAATGGTAGGATTCTGAAAGTGACCTGAAGTTCTTTTGTTTTGTTTTTAAATATCACCATTTGCCGTATCTCAGATGAAGTTAACAGATACACTACTCTGATCTGACCTGAACAGAATTCTGCACTCTTAGAAGCAGAACACCAACAGTCAAATGGGGAAACACCCATAGAACTCAAGCATCATTAGGGTTACTGTGGTAGTGAAGCACAGCCCCTCTCAGGTCACCACCCTGTGACCTAAATGCAGCTCTGAGTGCTACCATAAAACAAGATGGAGAAACCAAACTAGCAGCTTTCCATTGCCAAATGGGCTGGACTTCCTCTCAGGCACTGGGAGGAACACGTGACACCTCTGTGAGCCAACCCTTTTACCAAAGCCACGTCCTCTTTGACTCGGACAAACGTTCTGACCCTTTCATGGTCCAAGTCCAATAAGCAGAGATCACGTGCATGCCCAGAGCCAGCCCACGTGCAACCACCCTGGCCTGGTGGCAAAGCAGGCGGATGAACTGGGTTCAGTCCATCTGCTCTGCCTATTAAGAAAGATAAAGTGACACGGAGCAGCTTCAGTTGATGTAACAGATCACTGCCCTCACAGGAAAGGACTCGACTCTCTTGATTCAGTCTTACCCACCGCTGCACCCACAAGGGAAAAATATCAGGAACAGCGCTGAAGCCTGAAGAACGTAAGAGAAGTCAGTGAAACCTCACTGGAATGCTCTGCCAGCCCCTAAAAAAAAAAAAAAAAAAAAAAAAAACCACACCTTCTGGAGGGAACAAGCCATTTGAATTGGTTTGGCTGGACTGTTAAACCCTACTCTGAGGGAATCTGGAAGCACCCTTCTCTTCAACACCCCCCCATTAGCAGCTCAAACTGGAGAGATGGCTCTCTCTCAGCACTTTAAAAATCCCTTTCATCTCATCACACCTGCTGAAGCGATCCATCAAATTTAAATTCACTTCTACACATTGGACAGCTCAACACCAAATACCTATATTGTTTGTCAAATCTCCAACTCTGCCTTATAACCCAGCATTTGTACTGGGGATTACCGAGATGGTCCTAGGGTCATGATTTTCACTCACTGTCACACACACAAGATCCCCAACAGGCTGGAAGCTGTGAATAGAGCGGACATACTGCACAATCCATTCCCTGACTTGGCTGGCTCTTTATTATTTGTTCAGTAACTTTACCAACAACCTAAAGACACAGAGATCCTGCCAGATACTTCTTTGTGATCAGGGGCTTTACAGTTAACTGACCTTGGCAACCCAACAGCAACCCAACAGCAGTGACCAGCTTATAGCTGGTCTACGAACTGCCTACCAGAGGTTAATTTCTAATAACTGCTAATGAGATATCTGTCTGTCATGTCACAACTGATTTTTTTTTTATTTATTTACTGATATTCAAGAATGTCCCTCCATTTGTTACACTAGTTCCTCCCTGATGCTGGCCCCAACAAAGACAGCCATTTACAAGTCTACAGGTGGTGCAGCTGCCAAAGGACCAACAAGTGTTGCGGGACAGAGAAACCTAACACACTGACACACAAAAACCCTGTCCACAAGACAGAAGCAGGCAATCCCTCAGAATCTTAATCTGACCCATCTTAAAGGGAAACAGGTTTTTCAACCTCCACAGCCTTTCCAGAGCAGAACCATATGTTACATGCTTTGCTTAGCATAAGTTAAAAAAGGGTTAGACATATAACACTGAATTCCTTGTGCATAATAAAAGGCATACCCTTGGTTTCACGACCGAATATTTTGGCCCAGATCTTAAGTATCATTATTTACAAACTTTTAAAGTAAGTCTTGTTATGAAACAGCTTACCGGTTGTTTCGCAAACCAAGATACTGTTATCAACTGATAAGCAAGCGACATTTGTTCTTAAACACTGAACACATACTTTCACAGCAGCTTAAAATCATGTGTCTGAACTCCAAAACTAGACATGAAAACTATGCACATTCCTTGTTAGAGATTACTGCTTATCTCCTGAATTCACCTGGGAGTCTGACACTCATTTTGAACACTAGAGCAACCCTAAGCAGAGCTCAACTAAAGACAGTCAGTGACCGGGTGGCACCCCTCCCCAAAGCACTCTGCGGGACAATAGGTGTGAGATGGGAGAGACCTCATTGTTGCCCCACAGAAGCCCTTGCAATGCTATTAGAAAGCCAATTCTCCACAGGTCTGAGCACCATGTCAGCATCAAAGTGTTTCTAAGTCTACTGAGAAATATGACTAACATTAATGGCAGGCTAAGAGCTGTGGCTGTTCAGCCTGGAGAAGGCTCCAGGGAGACCTGATAGCAGCCTTCCAGTAGCTGAAGGGAGCCTACAGGAGAGCTGGAGAGGGACTCTTTGTCAGGAAGTCTAGTGACAAGACAAGGGGTAATGGTTTTAAATTGGAAGAGAGGAGATTTAGATTAGGTATTAGGAAGAAGTCCTTTCCTGTGAGGGTGGCGAGACACTGGAACAGGTTGCCCAGAGAAGTTGTGGATGCCCCATCCCTGGAACTGTTCAAGGCCAGGCTGGATGGGGCTTGAGCAACCTGCTCTGGTGGGAGGGGTCCCTGCCCATGGCAGGGGGGTTGGAACTCGATGATCTTCGAGGTCCCTTCCAATCCTAACCATTCTATGACCTCCTTGCACAACCCTAGAACATCCTAAAACATGAGAGAGACAACACACCTTTCTGCTCCTTTTCCTGAGTCTGACACAAGAACATAGGTGTGACAAACGTGATTTCAAACAGCAGTGCGCATTTCGTGAAGGTGTGCCCAGCAGCATTCCTGAGATTTGGGCACAGGGGCAGGGGGATGATTAGCAACAGTATGACTACAAACAGAAGACTCCTACAAAGGCTGGGCACCGTGACTGAGGTAAATCGGCACTCCGGCTGCAGAGAACTTGGAGAGCAAGGCACGAGGACACCACGCCTGTGGCATTTGGCACAAGGAACCAAGATTCAGGCTGCCTTGTTATTAGCTTTGGCCTCCACTGGCCTTCCACTGATACCAGTAGAGCTAATTACTGTTTCTGATCTCCACCCTCCAGCCCTACTGGGAAGGGCTCATTAAGTCAGGAGCCTGGCAATACCCGTAACAGCCTCCCTACATTCAGACGGCACTTCTTTCTTGGCAAAATAAGCCACAAAAACCCTGGAGAGCAAGGTGCAGAAGGTAGATCCACAGGGAATCAGTACAGGAGCAACAGAGCTGGATCGAAACTGGCTCTGTGGAAACCCAAGGTGTCTTTGCATCCTGTTCACTGCCTCCAGGTCTAGAAACATAGCTTAGGAGCGACTCACACCATCGTAGTGCTGTCACAAGCTTTCCTCAGAGCATGCCTGCTGCCTCCACACAGTGCTGCGTCTCAACTGAAGCATCCGGCGGGACCTGACCTCTCTTTGAAAGATCACCACAGCACGTGTAATCCAGATAACAACTGACAGGGAAGCCTGTAAGGGTTGAGACTTTCTTCTTTTAAAACAACATCCTCAGTTACATTTAACACAGATCACTATTATTATTTTTAGTGTACAACATATCAAAGGGTGGCTCGTCTGCCGGATTTTATCTATTTAATCTGCAAATGGTTAGCAGCCTCAGGCAAACTGTCTAGTTCAAGAAACGGTAGTCAAACTGTAAACTTTTCATCTGCCATCGGGTGATACCACTACAGTGGTTCCAGGTTATAAAGCCATTGTTTCTACGTACAGGACCCATGCATGTCTGCCAAATGTAATTCCTAACTTGTCACATCTGCTGCTCTGCCTTCCTGTCCTCTCCAGCATTTTTAACTCATTTTGCCAATTCCACTTTTTCATAGAAATCTAAGGTTTTTTTGCTCCTTCATGAGCCTAGCAACTGGTGTATACTGGCAATTACATCTACCATTTGTTTTCTCCTCAGCCTTAATTCAAAGAATTTAGTTTACTACATTTCTACTACATTCCCTTCTATATTTTCACTAATAGCAGCATTTAGCCACAACAGGCAGCCACATGGTTGATGGCCAGCATTGGAGACCTCAAAGCAGCTGCTATAGGGCAAAGAGCCCTAAAAAAACTACCAGGGGAAGAAAGAAATTGTCACCTCTCTTGGCAGTCTCAGACACTAGAAAAAGACTGAATGAATGCAGCAGTGGCTCCAAGGCCCCACACGTTTTTATGGCCAGCCAAATCCTGCAAAAATCTGGTAAAAGTTCTACGTAGGTTCCAGCTGTACTTTTAACTAAAGCTTTCTGGCACTTGTGAAGGCACAGGAAGCAGCCAGGAGCTCTAGAACAAGTACATCAGCTGGATGTATCCATGAAAATAACCAGCAATGCAGTAATTTTCCTGAAAAAAAATTATATATTTTATGGCTGTTCTCAAATAGGGGATCCTAAAGCTTCCTCCCCTTCCTTCGAGTGCAGGACACCAAGATTGCACTGCACTTCCTTGATACTCAGTCTTGCACAACTGAACTAACTAGAAGCAAAACAGAATTTGGCTGTGGATCACTGTCACAAGCAACAGATTTATGCTGTCTGCAGTTCACGTAACACCTTCACTCTACTTGGGCCAAATCCTAACTGCTCACTTCCATCTTGTACATACAATGACCCAAAACCTGCCTTGAAAAAGCATGCAGTTTGAGAAAACCTGCACTCACTGTTGTCCTTGGTTCCCTCTGCTAAATTGAAATTCTGCCCCAGAGAACTGGGAAGGCCTTTCTGCAACCTCCCAGGGATTGCTTTAGGATCGCAAGCTATGTACTGATGCAGCATATGTACTACGTGCTCTCTTCTGCCAGCTCTGCTCTGGTGGGTACTGTACAGATGAAAGACCATGCTGACAGACAGAGACAGTTGCTCCTCAAGTTTCCACACTAAATTTTCCCAGAGGAGATTCTCCAATGTTACAGTCATGATGTAAGCTGGCTCTGTACAGTTGTCTCACCCAGGGGTCAGTTCTTCTTTGCCATTGACTCATGCTCCCATTTTTGCTTCTCCCTATTATTTTCTTTTTAAGACTCATGACTTAATTTAAAAGTCAAGAATGCATTGTTGTGTGGTTCTGGTTGTTTGGGGTTTTTTTTGTTTTTTTTTAAAACACTGAAGTATCACAGATTTCTACCCAAATAACCTGAAATTACAGCAGTTTCCTTCCAAGGACATCTTCATTTTTTTCCCAATGGCACGTGAAAAGAGTCCGATCTCATGACTGAATGCAAGAACCCATATTCTCTGAAATTATTAACTTGCCCTGTGAACTTAGAGAAGGTACAGGCTGAGTAAGAAGTGAGAGGTTGGCTATTAGAGGTTAGCTATTTACTAGGTTAAGGTTACAGTCACACAAAGCGTGCTTAGGGAGCACAGCTGCCCATGGAAATACTGGCAAAAGCTATTTGTCCTTCAGTGAACCAGCTGATAACTGTAGGTAGTTTACAGTCAACGACATATCCTTAATTATATTTTGGGGAGAGTGGGGGAATCAGGCAGGGGGCTCCTTTGGCATCTGGGGGAACCGTCACAGCAGTGAGGGTGCAGGGAGATCACAGGACAGCTCTATACTCAGAGTACTGTAAGAAAGTCTACAGGTCCACTTTGTACTATGCTATGTAATACAGCTTCTTGGAGTTACTTCGAAAATATTTAGTGCTTTGGGAATTACATAGTTTTTATATTTTAAGCAGTGAAATAAAGATTTTTTTGAGCAGCAATGTTGTCTAATAGTCCTTAGGCATTCCTCCTTGTTAGGCTTTGGCAACAGCTGAGCACCTTGTGTCATCAGTACGGTCTCACTTAGTAAACATCTGAGTTGGTCACATTTTTCTTGTGAGTGACTTTGAATTCCAAAGGGACAGGGGAAGGGAAACAAATACTGTACTCAACACTGATTCAGAGACATACCCAAAGAAGAAAGCACAAGTCTCAGTAATAAACTAACTGAGCTGCAGTAGGCCTCATTTCACAAGGACTTTTGCTGTTTATAATACACTTTTTCATTCAATTAAACCTAGGAAGTCTAGTAATTTGAGCTAAATTATAAAGGTTTATCAGCAACAAAACCTTGGCTTTGAGCTTGATTTTATACCCTGGCAGAAAAAACACCCTCAGCACTATGCTAACAGCTTTACAAGACCTGATTAAAATTGCAAACCTGAACTAAAAAGTTTAAAGATAATTCAGAGAAGAGAGATAGTAACAGCTAAGGTTGACAAAAGGGCTAGGTTTTCAAAGGTACATGTCAAACAAGTGAACCAAGGACCCCATCCTTTATTTCAATACATTCATTCTTCTGACTGAAGAAATAAGGCTTTTGTGGACACCTCGTATGTCTGAATTTTTGTCACTTATGAGCTCACTAGCTTAGTTTTAAACCTATTTGACAGCATTAAAGATTTACAATAGGAAGAGAAAAAAATCAAGAAATACAAAGAAACTGGAAGCAACGAGCTAAAGGGCTGGGAAGCACACAGAAGGCAGACGTTGGGAAGATCAAACACTTGAAAAACACAAATATTTACACACATTCTTTATGCTCACAAAATAACTTCTTTTTAAAAATTAAAAACTTGTCAAGTACTTCATACCACAAGTGACCTGAAACAGAAGTTCAGCTTTTCCAGGTTTTCTAAATTAAAGTTAAATATTTAATACCAAGTTTCCCTTAGTACAGTTACTTAAAGTAAGTTGTTGTATGGTAGTAAACCAGAGCACCCTACTTGCTCTGAAGTCATAAATATACTTCTATATCACTTCCAAATAACAGACAACTTCAAGAAAAAGAGAGCTTTGTTAGTGTTTAAGTAAAGAGATCTTACCAAAAATCTCAGATCTTGTAAAAAAATAATGGTTAGATTTCTGATAGATAATATTTTGCCCAACAAACAAGGAAAGGGCTAGCCTAAGGTTTCACTCTTGGCTCTCGTGGCAGGTTGGCAGAGGACTCGGACAGGGGGGAGCTGGAGAAGCTTGAGCATTTGGCAATGGAAGACCAAGAAGTCAATATCTGGCTGTCTGACAAGACAATTTTCTGGTAGTAATCTCATTCTCTTAAGCAAATTAAAACAGTAAAAAAAAAATGCTGCCATTGCCCTTCTGGTTAATGGCATTTCATTCACTTGAGCAGCCTGCTGTTTGAGTGCTTAATGCAACTATTACCAAGAATAAGTTTCATTTCTGACCTCAAGCCAGTGGAGGAAAGTCTCAGAGGCCTGGAATGCATTCAGAACACTGAGATGGCTCACATGTGTCCAGATTAACTCCTGGAGTGTGTTTTGTTGGCGAGTGCATGCTTTAGTAAAAACAACATACACCACATATGGAAAAAAGTTTACGGGTTGACAATTTATTCAAAAAACAAAAAAAGGTCCTGACCAAGGAGCACTGTGTAAAACAAAGGCCTCCTGTATTCCTTATTCACTTGACACTAAACAGCATTCTAAAATAAGACTGAAGCAACCGTAAAATTTTGAAAATTAAGTAACTGGAAGAAATAGGCTGAAGCAGACTTGCAACATACGCTCAACGGCTTTCATCTCTTCACAAGAAATATTCCACTGTCTCTGGGTACCTGGTTCTGGCATCAATACTTTTCTTCAGAATGTCATATCAATGAAAGGCACAAGGAGGCAAATCAAACAAGCCCTTTTAATAAGTACAAATTCTTCAGCAAGAAGTGATACCATGTAATTGGATGCCATTAAGGAAGAAATGTGTTACTCTAGAAATAATTTTTGACATTATTAAAATATCTAATTTAGCCTTGCAGTAGTTCACAGTTTACAAGCACCTATAGTGAATTTTCAGAAGACACAATAAAATGCCTGTACTTTTTAACGAAGTCTGAGGGTTTTTTCTTTTTAACATCTCCTACATGAACATATCAACACTGAATCCCAGAGTTACTATGTTTTCAGAAGGTTCTGTTTCAGCTCAGTATCTCACAAAAACTACTTAAATATTTATAAGCTTTTTACACAACATGGAAAGCAAAAGTAACCAAATAACCTCTTATGGCTAATACATCTGGTCGCCTCCTCTGTTTCCTACTTCACCCTTAGAATCCCAGGAAAACACAGTAACTGTTTTGAGACTAAGCACAAAGACGTCCTAATTATCAGAAATCCCTCAACAAACCCAAGCTGCAGAGCAAGATTAATAGTCACAAGACTCAGAGATTAATCTATTTACCAAAGAATCCATGCAACAAAGCAGTCTAATACTAAAAGATTACTGAAGCTAGATTTTCAAGAAGATAAGAAGGGTCAAGAGACCTAAACAGTGCAAAACATCTCCCTAATAATGGTTGCTTCTAAAAACAAAAATATATTCCAGAAGAAAAAGATATTACCTTAGATATTACCTTGCTGACTTTTAATAAAAACATCTCATTTAAAAAGCCAAACTCTCTGAGATGGCTTAAATCAAGAGCCAAAATCACTATAAACACACTACAACATAAGCCAAGTAACAAGCTGACCAGTAAAATAAGGCCTTTGGTTTTTAATTACCTCTAAGTTCATGAATGGATGCTAAAAAAAAAAAAAAAAAAGAAAAAAAAATCAAAAAAATAAAAGCCTTACCTGACTCCTACATCCCTCTCCCCAAAAAATCTCCTACTTGGAACAGCAAGTTTCAAATCAGTAAGCTAAAGCCAAGTTTTAATTGCTACTAGATTTTTAAAAAGTCTAAAACTCTAATTGTAAAAACATTATCTATTCAATCTATTCCCCAATTCAGATACGGGATTCTCTCCCAAAAGCTATTATAACTACTTTATAGGGAAAGAAAAACAACCAGTGTCAGCCCTAGAGCACAAACTTTTTATTAAGCTTAAACAACCAAAAAAAAAAAAAAAAGTTGATCAACTCAAGCTAGCTGAACACAAAGAAGTGTCTGAAGTACCCAGACTTGATGACCGCCTGCAAGCCAGCAGCACGGCTCAGTTCCAAATCCCAGTTCAACAGAAGGTGGTACAGTGAAATTCAGTAACGCAGAACCTGGAACAAGACAAATCAAACTAGAAGTTTTCAGGGACTATTGGAGTCTTTGTTGTTTTTCTTGTAGACTGCTAATAAATAAACATTCAGTCAGTTTATCAAAAGGACTCAGAAAAATCTTACCCCTTACACATGGAACAGACAGCTTCCAAAAGCCACATTCATGTTACGCTACAGGTATGCTACAGAAGATGCCTAGACGAGTCCCTGTATGTCGACTGATCTTAAAACATACTTGATTATTTAGTCAGAAACTTACACTTTCACAAATTTTAAAGATATGTTCTTAAGAAAAGAGTATCCCACAGAAAAGACCTTAAACTAACCTAGTAGCATTGCTATCACTTGAGTTTGCAATGAAAAAAAGAAAAATATGCTCACTCTTAATGCTCCTATGATTTGGTATTTTCCATTTAGGAATTTCTTCTTCCCCCCTTCCCCCCACTCCCCCATCCCATTCATACAGCATAAACCATATGGGAAACACCTTGCAGCTTCTAAGCACACCAGAGAAGCACATGCTGGACTGAGATGTATTCACCATTTCACAGGCTGCAGCCTTTAAACCAACATTACTGAACACCTGACTGGAACAGGATGGGGAAGGAGGTTCTAGCTGCTTGTCCACAGACTGTCAGGGACCCATAACAAAGCCCAAGGTGCTCTCCTAAGCCAAGGAGAATGCTCCCATGAAGACAGAAATCCTTCTTCCCCATGTAGGGCATCCAACAGAGGGGAAAAATAAGGATGATAACAGAGGGATTACCAACCTATTACAGCTCCCAAATTCCATGCTCCAGTTTTAGAGGCCGACCAGCTGGTCACAGATCCCAAAGGACTATTTCCAAGCTGAAGAAAACTGTACCACCAGACAGTGCCGCCCACTCCCCACTGTGCCCTCGGCAATCCTCTGCTCCAGTGACCCAGTGAGGATGGTACAGAAGTATCTGCTAAAAAATCATGCTGCACCCCAAGCAGGGAAGGCTGGGCAGATAACCCACCTGGGGGAGTCCAAGAGAAGCAAGCATTCAGTGGTGGAAATGGAGTATAATGGGGCAGGGACTTTTCCCTACATACTGAACTTATTTAATGTTCAGCCTTTAGTCATCAGAAACTGCCAGCCTGTGGAAACAGATGTTTTTAATGTTTAAACGTTAAATGCAACACAAGAATCCATGAGTAAACTCAAGGCTATACATTATACCTTTAACTGTCAGCGCTGATAAATTCTACATTTACACCACACCTAACTCAAGTTTAAGAGCAAGTCATACCAGCCACATCCTCCCTTCTTTTTTGTTAAATAATTATCTTTAATAATGCTTTTATAGGAGGCCTTGGTTTTCCCAGTGTCTCATTAACCTGGTGACTTGAAAACAATAGGGCTTCTTACATGCTAAGACAGAGGATGCAGCTGCTTCCATCTATAAATAAGATGTTGTTGTATCAGATGTGACTGCTATTGTTTCAGCAGTCCATTGGTTACATGAGAAGATTAGACGTAAGGGTCAAGGTGTATTTCTTTTCCCCTTTCTTTGGATTGAGAGAATCACAATCTTAAAAAATAAAACAACCAAAAAGGTAAAAAGAGAAATACAATGGTTTATGCAAGTCACCTCCCATACACTCTTGCATCTTGACATAAGGCAAACCTGAACAGTAACAATGGAAACCACTGAACAGTGGAACTGCTTTTTTTATTTTTAATTAATTAAGCAAACTATGGAGCTGTCATATTCTGTACATCCAGCAATACTTTAAAACACCTATGGGGAAAAAGTAAAACTGAGCTTTCATTAAGATTTTTGTAGCTGGAAGGTCCATCAGTACATATTTACTTGTATTTTAATCATACCTCAAACTTTGAAGGAGGACATAGAAGAAACATTATAAAAGCCCATATTACCAGCCAACCAAGATCGGAGCACATTTTACTAGGAGCATGACTTTAGGAAGTATTTAACATACATCACACTCTAAACCAATCTGTAGGTACCCAATATTTTGGGTTCATCCCCAAGTGACCAAAAGAAAAAGGGAGACGCAAGTAGGGGAAGATGAGGAAATCTAAGTGCCTTCAGCACCAGTTTCTGAAACTGCATCTGAAAGAGACAAGGATGGATCTCAGTGCCACAAGCAGTAGGGGATCCACAGAAGAAGAGGGGAAGAAGGAGAAAGCCACTATCTACCCTTATCAGGTACTACGACCTCACTGATCCATGTCAGAGATTTACTCTCTAGTATACTTTTTTTTTTCCCCTGATGACACGCATTAAGTAATACCATCCACTAATGCAAATCAGCACTATTATCAGCTAAATTACATTAAAAATACCTTGATATCCCATCAGCACCTTTAGTTCATAGAAGTCTAATGTAGTTTTTTCTTCAGTGTATTAAGACAACTGTACTGCACTGGCTACGTAGTTAAGCCCATCACTGTGATCTGGCTGCACCATCTGACACTCAGGAGCTGCTGGTGGCAGAGGACTGTTCCACACTGGGAGAAGAGCAATGCTTTCCTTCTCCAAAGGCTCACAGTTCCTGTGCCAAGGTGACTTCTAGCTCACTCTTCCCAGCAGTTCCTACCAGCCAGGCTTCTATAGTTGAGGGTGTGCCTTGAGCCCCGACACGGGTACCCACAGAGAAACTGCACCCTGCAGAAGAAAGTGGTTCCATCTTTCAAGACACATCTACAGCACAGTGTGCCAGGAAGGCAAATACACTCCTATCAGGCTCCAAATTCAGATATGCTGGAGCTAAAAAAAGACTGTACCTGTCCTACACAGGCTAAAATTAATATATTATATATATATATATATATATATAAATATATATATGTGCATTTATATACATACATAAAGAAGACAGATAGATGTTCCTAACAAGCTTAATTCAACCTTTGATGGTTTGTCTGTACTGAGAGTCACACCACTGTGGCAAATCTAGAGTTAAGTTTCACATTCTCTGCCTGGACTTGAAAGGTAGGCTTGCCCCCAGAAAAAATTAAAAACACCCCACCATTAAAAATGGGGATAGGAAGAAGAATTTTCAGAAGCTCTTAAGAAGGAAACATGTTGCAGTCAGAATGAAAACTGTAAGCGTGTCTCACAGAGTAAAAGCACAATCCACCAGAACTATGCTTAAAATTTACTGGAGTTCTAAATAAAGGAACAGCAGCTAAGAACACAACTTTGTTTTGCTTTTTAATCTCAAAATTTACACATGTTGTGTTGGAAGAAACTTTCTTTTTTGTGCTTGCTAGCAGGAACACCCTATTTTTTTTTACACTCAATGCTGCCACAAGCTGTGACTTCCATCAAGAGTAACTAAGTATTCACCAAATGCCTTACACTATTCTTCAGACAACTAACTCGCAGGTTGTTATTAAAGAAAAGCATTGGAGACTGTTCACAGCAAATTGTACCAATTCACACAGTCCCAGACTACTGATCATCTAGTTCCCTCTTAGTCATGGCCAGAACCATTTGAAAATCATTTTGTGTTCAATCATATAAGTCTACAGACATCTGGAACTGTAATAAAAAAATCCCATCTGAAAACAGGCTAAGTCACTTATTAGCTGCTAAGAGGATGTGTTACACACACTTACATGATGCAACACGCATTATTTAAGTTCTCAAACCATTTTTCAGAAAGAACTCTATTTCTCCAATATTTCCTAAAAAAACATTTGAGTATCAGTCAATTAAAGGATTTCAGTGACTTGAAATATCTTCCAGATATATTAAAAAAAATAGCACACAGTAGCTACACAAGCTCATCAGATAGACAGCTGTGCAGTCAAACACATTGACTTTTACAGCGATGTGTCAAGAGACTTAACATTACAAAGTTAATGTAGTATTTATTATCTGTATTAGACACTACACATAACACGACTGAGCTGAAAATCCAGAATGTTTTTGTACGGCGGTTCCCTGTAACAAGGCCGTGCATAACATTCTCATTAGAAATATTTCCAGCTGTCCAAATCTAAAGCTGCCAGGTGACTTCTGGACAGCTTTTAACATAGTTATTTCTTGTGTCCCAGTACAAAGCAACTCCTCCTCCTCTAGTTTTGATACTTTTTTCCTACTCTAACCAATATGTGTGTAAAGTAAGTAAAACTATATACCATATGCACTGAGGTTGCATTATGAGTAACTGACAACAGAAAGCAACACCATATTAACAAAAAAATAGCCACTCAAAATACAGAAAAGAATTTGAGGTCAGCTGCAGCACAAACACAAAGACAGGGGAGTAAAGGAAGCACCTTACTTACTGCATAAGGAAATATCCCTTTCTTCCCAGCAAAACAAACTCTTTGGGAGAACAGCTATAGCAGTACAACTCATCTGAGTGTTTCCGCCATGGCAAAGACATGATCAGGAGAGATTACGACCTGTACTGTTCCCCCTACTTTTTATTTCCCAAAGGTATCACAGAACCAGCAAATTAAGGGAGCCACAGCTTTCCTTCCTTCTCTCTTCTGCACGACTCCCAGCCCCCAGGCACTTGCTATGTAAGATTGCTGGTTTATTTACAACCAGCCCTTTACGTTTATATATTCTTATTGATTCTTCTTTTAAAAAACAAAAGGTCACATACCACTTGATATTCTTTCAAACAGCACAAACATTTACTGTTAAATTTACTTTGTAATTGCATCTGAAATTTGAATGCCAGAACAGTGCACCAAATATACAAATGATTACTTGCCCTACACCTAGTCACTGTATTTGCGGTGACTGAATAAGCATTTGCAATTTCTATACTTTTTTTGCAGTTTGATTTAACAAGAGCTGCACATTAAAAAAAATTTGGCCTATTAAAACAGAAACTTGTTATTCCAGAACAGGAACAAAAATTGCTTCTTTCATTCCTGGTCTATGAAAATAACTTATTTTCTTTCTTTTTGAACAGAAGCAGCACTGTCACCTGAGCAAACTTCTGCAGATCTTCAAGTTTTACCTCTCTGTATTCATCTTCTAGAATACAGATTTGCAAGTACACAATGTTAGGATTTAATATCTGCTCCCTTTTTATGTGCAGAAATGCACATTGGGGAAAAGGTGACCAACAACCTCCGCAGAAAGAAAAATCTGCCTACTCAACTAATTCAAGGTTTTGTGCTCAGCCTGGAACCCTAAGAATTACAGATACATTAAATTCACCTTATTAATTGAAATAAGGTTAATTACCTTTTTTTTTTTTTAAAACGTGAAATGTTTAATTTTTGTTTATTTCAAATAAAACCAAGATTTTAACAAGTAACTCACATATTGTTGCGTTCTTTACTTACCCAGAGGTTGGACAATTACCAGTCCAACTAGAGAAAGTAAATCACAAATAATTTTACACAAAATTGAGTATTCGTATGAACAAGTCTTCGCTTTTCTCCTCATTTAGCATCATTGATCCTTAGCCTACAACATTCACTATGTGACACTGGCATCAATAATTTGCCTTTAATATGTTCTAGAAAACAAGAACTTTGAAAACAAACCAAATACAATCATACACAGCTTGCCTGAAAACTTGATCTGCAGTCACTCAAGCCATACACAGATGCAGTCTGATCATTTACTTGTCCCTCAGACAAGTTTGTTGGATACCAAGAACAAAATAGGAAACACTGCTTCCACTCCTCTTTTTTGGCAAAATTGCCTTACTTTCAGACTGCACGTGTTTACGTTCATTTGCAGATGTTTCACTCCTCAGACATTACCAATACAGTTTAAGAACTCGTTCTGCTCTTTATAGCAATGTCTCAAAACAACAACAACGTATCTGGAAAGGTATTTTTGTAAACTAACCATCTTTACTATCTCATCTCAGTATCAAGCACTCACTTCCTCTCTTTGCTTGGTAAGCAGCAGCTTAAATGTATTCTCAAGAATGTATTCTCAGACACTGGAATAGGTTGCCCAGGGAAGTGGTTGAGTCACCATCCCTGAATGTGTCTAAAGTCTTTTAGATGTCGTGTTAGGGGATATGGTGTTGGGGAGAACTTTGTAGAGTGGGGCTGATGGTAGGACTCAATGATCCCAAGGGTCTTTTCCAACCTGAACGATTCTATTATTCAATGCAATGTTACTCACTCCATAACAGCAGCCACAACTTGATACCAGGATGTGTAGTGACAGAAAGAATCATCATAAATCAAATAGAGCTAAAGCTTGAAAGGTATATTAAACATCCAAACCTTCTTCAAGCACCTTAGTAGAGAGCAAAGAAAGAAAAACAGGGCTGTTCTGAAATGTGCAACAGGAAATTAGATATTGACTTCTTCAAAATTAACTATATCTTTACAAGTAGCCAAGAATAAAACCGAACACTGAACGTAAGAGGCGAAACAACAATCATTAATGAAGAGGGAGCAAAAAAGAAAAAGGATATGGAAGTATAAACTACCACACACAACATGCAAGCAAAAGACAAAAAGGCACTAAAATCAGAAGGTTGAATTAATTTACATCCCATAGTACTCAAACACAACAGCTCACCCATGCTAGGATTTCCAGTCTATCTGCCGAGTGATGGGCACATACACACAGAGCAACAGAGCACCTGTAGGAGCTTCATTTGAACACAGCAAGTAAGAAATCACGCTTGTCAACACAGAAGGTGTCTGAACAAATTTAAAGGTCACAGATCCAAAAATACGTCATTCCAACAGACAGGCAATGATACAACCAAAACCACATTCTTAGTTACATTTGGGGGTTTTTTGTTAGGGTTTTTGCTAAGACAGGACCCAGAAAGATAAGATTATTTTAAATGAATGACACATTGAATACAGTGCCACATAGAAAACTTCTAAAGCTGAAGAACGTAGCTATTCATAGAGAAACACAAAAACTGAGGATTTACTTAAAAAGGAATATAGCAAAGCATTATAGAAAGGTATTACTGGAATACCTTTGTGGGATGATTTTAAAGACAATCTTTTCATTATTAAGCTTTTTATCTAAGCTCATACCTATGTCAACAACAACAACGACAACAACAACAACAACAAGAAGTCTGCTAAATGTACCAAATTGGGAGGATACAGTCAGGGAACAAACAAAGCATACACAAACAAATAGATTTTAATCACAGTTTTAAAAAAGTCACACACGATGCAAAAACTTACAGTATCTAATAAAAAACACTTGCATACACCTTGATAAAATGACAGTTTTGAGGGCCCACTAACATAGCCATGAGAGAAGTAAAGCCCACAGGAACACAACTATTTGAGACTTCCTACAAACTGCTCTTGAAACCCCACCTAGTTATCTCCTTCAGATTCGTTCAAAGTTAGAAGTGCTGCAGAACAGAGTGTTCTGTGAGAGAGAATTCGCCAAAAGCTGGCTACGTTAAGACAACACAAGAGGACATAGGCAATTGCAGATCTCATAGAACATACAGACTTAGACGAAAAAGCTGGCTTAACAACATAAGCACCACTGCAACACTAATTTGGAAAGGAATACAAACAATTTAGGAAACACTGTGCTACAGAGCAGTCTGTAACTGCAAAAGATGGGTTCAGTCACCCAGGGAGCTCTTATATTTCAGTCCTAAAACAAGGCTGAAATGCATTATATTAGATAAACAAAACAAACTCTCCTCATTTCATTAATAAGCTAGTTTCATAGTTCAGGCTCATCATGTGATTTCTGATTGCTTAGATTTGGTAATAGTTACACTACAAATTATACATACAAACTATTATAATTTACACATGCTCACCCACATAAACAATTCCTAAAGACTTGTAACTTAAAGAGCAAAATCAAAATTCTGTATTCTTTCTTAATTTTGCTTTTAATAAAAGCTACATAAACCTTTTAAAGACTCTAGCAAGGACAGAAACAAGGAGAAACCTTCAAAGGAATGAAATTACATGCAGTAATCTATAGCTGCCTCCTCCAAACCTGCTGTCCCTGAGGAGTCAGTAACATATCAGCCATCTGCCCTTTATTAGAAAACACCTGTAGGAGATAGCACAAAGACTCTGCATCATTGGGCTGTAGCTACTTCAACCATTTATTACCTCGATAATTAGGATGTTTAGCTTTTAAGATGATGGTTATTCTCACCATAAAATAAAAAGGAATTGAGAGCGCGAGCATTTTACCAAGTCAATGAGTAGTAATCATAGTGAGTTCAACTCCTATGGTTACCAAGAAGTGTGATGCAACTATTTGCAGTATTGGGAAGGGTTATTAAGAAGCTTTTAAAAAAAAAAAAAAAACCAACACACACACACAACACAACCCACACATGAAAAACACCACAACTTAAATACTAGCAAGAGTTTTTTCATTCAAGCTGAATGTACCAGTCCACTATAGAGCTGCAATTTGGTGGGGATATATTAAAAAAAAAATAATAATAATTAATTTCCTACTATTAGTAGGCAAACCAGTGATGTACTTCACATAGGAAATTTTAATAGGTACATTTTATAGTTGCATGCTTTACTGTTTGGAACAGTAATCATAATTTAACAGATTAGCTAGGAAGTTTGTGTAAGTCATCAAGGGTAATACCACAGACTTTTCGGGAGTCCCTGCCTACCGTCTGTCCCAAGCTAAGCTACTTGTTTTCAGCTTAAGAAATAGGACATGCAGATTGCATGAGTGACAGACACTTGGGATTACATTCAAGTGTCAATTTGACACTTAGGAAGCTAATATTAGTAAGGAGAGTGGTATCCCCAGTTCCTCATTCTTTAGTACCAGCCCAGGCATGGTAATTGGCTTCAGGACTCTGAAACCAGTAAGTTGAGTTCCCTTGGCTCTATCTTTGATACTCATCTCAGCTCTGGCACCCATCCTTCCTTATTATCCTTCCTACCTTTTGGCACGTGAATTAAGAGAAGGAATGTAACAATATTAACTGCAGATCATTTCTTCCAGGAGTTGAATCAGTGAATTGTAATTATTACATACTTCCGAGACAGAGTCCTTCTTCATCCTTCACCTCCACCCTGGGAGCCATGCATTACAAATAGATAAATGATCTCTTCTTGCCATTAAAGCTTTCAAAATGCCCCATTGTAAAGAAACTATGCCTTCCCAATCCCATTAGCAAAAATAGAGTTGCACAGACTACACTGATCACTGAATTAAAACAGTTGAAAGAAAAGCAAAAAATTAAATTCACTGCATGAAGCAAAGCTATCAACACTTCAACACTGAACCTAAAGCCTGTAAGTGGGTTTTTTTCCCACTTCACAATACTTCACTCTTAATGAGCACAATGTTAAATTTTTATTTTTTTTTTTTTTACTACTCATCAACTGCCAATGTCAAGATTCACTGTCTGGATGTCAAGCATTTTATCCTCCTTTTCATGCAACTCTGAACTGACACCAATGCTAGAAGACATTTAATATAAAAGTTCACTCAATTTGTGAAGAGAAAGCATGTTCTTTTACTTCAAAACTTGGAATACTGCTGGGCAGAAAAGCTTCACCAGAATTTTGAAAAGATAAATAAGGGCAAGCAACATTTCAGAGGGTATAATTAAAGCTCCATCTTCTGGAAATGAAGACAATTTGGATTTCTCAGAAACCGCACGCAGCAAGAACTAGTTGCTCGATTTGGGTGGTACAAACTATCATTTCTTCTGCTTTAGCTTCTTCTCCCACCATCACTGCACCTAACCAAGGTGACTCAGAAGTGTGTGTTTAATACTACTGTGACTCACCACTAGTCACAGTAGTATTAAACACATTTCCCAGCTGAATGTACACTGAAGACACTCAGCTATGTTTGAAAGAAAAAAAAAAAGAAAATTAGGAAAATTAGAGGAATGGACCAAGAAAAAACTAGGTACCTGGGCAGGTCTCCACCATGAAAAAAAACAACATTAAACTGTCCACATAATAACTAGCTTTCCGAACAAAGACACAGCAGAATAGTACTTAGTATTAGTTTGTTCACAAACTTGAGTTTAAACACTACCTAGCAATATTGGTTCAACCAAAACCAAACCAAAACCAACTAATATCCCACGCTGCATTCTTTTTGATGAGCACCTGAGGCAACAGGGGAAGCAGGGCTGCTTCACTGATAACTGCAGGGCAGTTCAGCATTCAATAAACCCACTACAATCAACGAGACAGGGAAGTCCTCAATATTTTCTTTAAAGATGAAAAATGACTTCCCTGTTTTATCCTTTCATTTTTTCCTATTGAATATATTTACTGCAAATTAAGATTTCAATTGAGTCCTCTCCTTCACAAGAGGTGGGAGAGAAGGGCAAAGCCAATTAAATTTAAAAGAATAGCAACCATAAGTATTTCCTCAGCTCTTTAGTTCTCGTGCTTCACAGTAGTTATACAGCTCAAAAATATCAACATTGGCAAATTGTTTGCTTTGTTGAATTATAAACAGATTCTGTTGAAAGAAGGGAGAAGGGGAGACAGAGCTGCAAATTCACAGTTCTGTGCCTTTCAATGAGGATAGACACACAATAACAAACTTATAAAAAGCTAGTATAGATAAATTAAGTTATATTTTAAATACTAAGCTACTAATAAAAGCTCTGATTTGTTATAAGCACTGAGTCTATCCATCCAAAGTGATAAATTCAGAAGGAATATAATTTAGTCACTAAAACCAGACACCAGCTGATCCAGGCAAGCCTAGACATCTCACTAGTTCATGACATTCTTTAAACTACAGAACATTGAGATAACCTACAGCAAGTACAGTTGCCCATCTTCAGTAAACATCTTAACGGCAAAAAACTGGACTGCAACTAAATCATGCTAAATACCTCAAAGGGTTCCAGAAACGGAGCAATAGCTGGAATTTGCAGCGTGCCATTCATCAGTTTTAAATGCAAGAACCACCAACCAGTCCAATCTCCCATAGGCAGCAGATCACATACCACCACATACAGAAGCACCTGAAACTTCTACACCCGCTAGCATAGAACAGTACTCGATCCATGATTTCGAGCAACGAGAATCTGCTCAGACCCCACCAGTCCCCTGCCTCAAGCACTTCCTGACAAATACTGTTTTACTACTTATTCAGATTATGAATTTACTTGCTTTATCTTGTGGTCTCCCCATACTCAGTGCCACTAAACCACAGGCTTCTGCTAATCGGGGATCTTCCCCCAAAAGTAAAGGCTCAGGGAAAAAGCAGTAAAGTCCAAGTCTCTAAACAGTCAAATCACTCAGGTATTTCCCTCAAATGCCTTCTTTATAGTCCTTTTCAGACCAGACATGCAATATCCTCCAGCATCATTTGAGCAGAACTTCCAGCCTTCTCTATTGTTTAGTTCACATCTCCCAATTAACGCACCCAACAATCAAACCCTGCCATAAGTACAGAAAGGAAAATGCCAGCTCAAAGTTGTCTGATGACATTATTCTAGTTTCATACGAGTTTATGATCCAAGAATGTAAAAATTCCATAATTGTGCCGTGGACTACCAATTAAATACAGTATCCAAAAAGAAGAAAGCCAGTACAAAAAAGGTAACAGTAAGAGAGCAGCCACAACATTCACAAGAAAAAAATCCAGTCAAAGCTATCAATGTCTGCCAAGAGGGCTCAAAACCAGCTGTTGTTTCTGCCAAATAAGTTTGTTTCTGAAATACATTCTTTTGTCATCCTCCCAGTGGCACCCAAACAGGATTTCCTGTATTAAACTCAGTTTTCAGCATTAAATAGCATGCACAGTGAATCCAGCTTTAAAAATATTGACATTAAGAGCGTAACATTTATCCTTTGCATAGCTACTGAGTGGCAAGTCCCACTACCTACAATTGGTAGTTCTAAAAGAAACATGTAACCCCATTTTTTCCCATGTTTCACTATGATCTGAAAAATTCCAAATGTTTTTGCTTGGTTCGCTTAAAAATAACAATTCCTACTATAGGCAGAGCTTCAAGAGGTGCAAGCAGGGAGAAATTTGCAACGTTGCACCTTCCGGGAGGGTCAGTATTCCATGGTATCACGCTTCCCCACTTCCCAGCTGCTACCTTAGGTAAGGACAAAACCCATTTAGGGAATTGAATGAGACCATACTTGAACAGATTTATTCGGTGTGAGGATAAGTTCTGTACACCACCTTTTTCTGTTATGTAAAGGTTGTCATTTGCTGTGGCAAACAAAAGATTACAATTGCTTAAAAGAAAAGCATATCTTAAGCTCATTTGGGAAGTGACACCTCTCTCATTACCAAACAATTACCATTTATTATCTCTAACCTGCCTTGCCGCAAACAAAGATGAATCCTACTCATTTGCACTTCATAAATACTGCAACAGTCACACACAGGAGCTAGTCCCACACAGCAGCTGTGCTATAAAACTGAATCAGAGAAATTAAGAACTAGCCAAAAAGATTACCACCGCATTAACTGGCACATCCTCTGCGAGCACCTGCCCACCGGGTTCCTCCACAGCACATCCCTGGCCACCCTGTGCAACCAAGCAGCAGCTGGGTCAGGGTGATTTCCGATGCCCTCCTGCAGGAAAACATCTCTGTGCAGTATCTTATTAGAAACATATTTTCTGAATATCCTGATGCCATTCTATCTTCCTTCCCCTTTTTCATTAATTCTATAAACACCTTTTTTCCCCCACTTTCCTCTCTAGGGTTTTCCAGGCCAGAAGACACTTGCAAGGTATCACAAACATCTTTACTCATCTTTTCTTCCCTCCACTAAGTTATGCAATTGTAACAGCTAAGCATCCAGAAGTTAATCCTTCTTGTACTGACATCCTAAGAGCCCAAAAGGAGTTGAGGGACACCTTACAATGACTACCAGCTAGGTTATAGCAAACGTTAAAGATACCAAGTCAAAGCAGGTAGATCATGACAAGAAGGCAAGAAGTGAAATAGTTTAAGAGAAGCTAGGTGAATAAGAGTTAGACAAACCCTTTAGACTACCTTTGGAAAGGGTTGTAAATCAGCAGGACTACATTTGAGAACAACTTATTCAAGTGAGATAAGAATCAGTGGTCATCTTTTGTTTGCTCCATAGGAATTCACATCTCTCTGTGCATGTTGTTCCAATGGGGGTGTCAAATTCACACACTGTAATAGATACGGGTTGATATACTGAAATGTGTTGCTAGAACTGCTCATTTCACCTTCCTCACTACTCTACAACACACATCAACAGTTTTCCGATACTTGGAGATTTCAGTGCAACTTTTAAGACCTCATCACAAGCCTGTGCCTTTCCTGACGCTATGGCTCAGACATACATCTTTTGCTCACTGCCACCATTCATGTCCCAGTGTTCCTCAATCATGATGCATATTGGATAGTCAATTCTTGACAATGCCATTATTTGGATTACATTTTTTTTTTAAAAAAAAATTCTATATTTTCTGTAGGACTCATTGTTACCAAATACAACAAGTTAACTGCTTTTATTCTTATAAAATGAAGTCAAACAAGAAATGAAACCTTTATAATGGAGGGGAAAGGGGGAATAAATCAAGATACCTAACTTAATAAACTTGAAATTTTGCTTTTGTATTTTAGGTGGGGGGTGGGGGGACCAAACAAACCATGATTTGAGCAAAGATGAAGCCCTAAGTATAAGACTGAGTATAAACATACCATAAAGCAAGTTACAGCTTCTAAACTATCCACACTCTGGTAATGAGCTGTGCCTGCTCTAAGCGCATTAAAGTCCTGGACTGTTGGGTTTCTCCACAAGAAATGACAAGCATGCACCATTACCATTTGTTTTCGGGTAGAAAACAGCACGAGAAAACAGCTTTCACTACATTATTTTCCATTTGACTTACATGGTACTCTGAGACTCATACACTTAAAGAACAGAATAAAAATGTTCATCCTTCTTGAAAGATAGGTCTCTCTTTCAAAAAAACAGAGAGTTTCTGTCTGCAAACATCTCTGTTCCTGACCAGTGACCCCATTATTAATCTTCAAGAAAACAAAACAGGTTTTTTTTATTTTTTAAACTAGATATCCATTAGATATTTTTAAACGATCAACAGGATGCATTTTTGTTTGGAACTGCACAAAAATATGGGGATATGGTCATCATTTTTAGACGCATCGCAACGACATGAAAATATTTTCATGACAAGGAAAGCCAAGAAGTCAGATGTTTGACTAATGACCTTTAATGAACTCTAAGTTCCCTCAGACAGAATGAATTACTTACATACTTGGTTTAGAGTAAAATATCTCAATTTTTCTTGCCGTGCTCAAATCTTTATTCTTACAACATTTTGCATAAAGCAAGACCATGAAATCAAGAGGCTGTAAGCTCCTTACTATAAACCCTTGCAAGTCACAGCCCCTGCATCCTCAACAGATATGGAAGCAGAGAGAAAACACACTCCTTAGAAGACAGTTTTCGTGAAGAGAGGAGCTCAGAGATTAAGGTGATGGTAGATGCCAACCAAAACAAACATAATTTATATACCCAGATCTACTATTTTACCTCTGGAAACCATGTGTAACAAGGAACATAGTTCACATCACCAAATTCCAAGTCTCTTAAATAGGATAATAAGACTGGAAGCTAAATCAATTCACATGGTCAGGACTGAAGAAGGCTACTTTTTCAAGCCTCATTTAATTACTCCATAAAAAACTGTATACACATCCTTTTCGTAACAAGGTTGTATTAAATAGATTGGTGCAATCACACAACAGAGTTCAAGAATTCTTATTTCAAGAACTTACAATAAGTCTTTGTGTGTCCCTTCAAATGAATTGGCCGCTAAAGGTTTTCAGTCAACCTGAAGATTGCATATAGAGAAATTGCAAGGAAGTCTGTTTTATGTACTTCAATGTGTCCCAACTATTTCTGAGCATATTTATATGTATCAAGATTGTGCACATCAAAAATGCACTCATAGGATGTTTCACAGTCGATCCAGTGGAGAGAGATGTGGGCATTTCAAGAGCTCTACTTATTCGTGTGCTTCACCTTATAAAGTTCTGCAGCTGGGAGAATGACAAAAGAAACAAACAGATCCAACAAAATATTTCAATACTATAAATATTTTAGTTAAACCTCCTAAAATGGTCAAATATAGAAGTCACCATAAGAAAGGTCTTTATTATCAGGTCAGTATCATCAAGGACAGCACTAAGCCTTTGAACTTGGCAGGCAAATAGTACTTTGTTTTCCATTGATACATGTGCTAGCTCAATATTTTATTACAATATTAAACTTCTACTAATTTTTGACCCACAATACTGTTACTCTTCAGTTTCCTTATGAATTGAGACAATGGTAGAATCATCAAAATAAAACTCTCAATGAGATTGCTCAAATTGATAATTTTGCTATTACTAGGCTGTACTGTAAAGACATTAAAGCAAGTTAATAAACCCAGAAAACAAGAATATATCTGCATATTTATTTTACATTGCTTTTTTTCTTCCTATTTGCCACACAAGTGAGCTGGCATTACTTCTTTCAATTAAATCCTGCATTTTAAATAATGACATAAAATTGCATATATTCACCCAACACAAATCCGGCCTCTTTCAAAGCCGCAAAGACTGTTTTGTTTCTGTCACTCACTTGTCCAATATGCAAAGCATAGCTGTCAATCAGTTAGCATCCCTGACAGCATAATTGCTGAACAGAACACAAAAAACGTGAGGAGGGTCAGGACTAAAAAGATACCAGCAACATTCCTCTTTGCACCCTTTGAAACTAATTGAGGATACTCCTTTGTTAAGATTCCCCTCCAGTCATTGTTGCAGCAAAACAAGGAATCTGTAGAAGGTTAAGATGGCCCTGAAAGCCAGGATTGTCAAATAAGTTAGTTTTGCACCACTCCTACTGATTTTGAAAGCAAGCAGAAGTATTATTCACTAATAGCCGCATCTTCTTTTCAGGAGCAGGTTTACCTTTTCCATCAGCCACAAGATGCCATTTCCTAACTTCTTACCCCATTCCTCTCCCTCGGTCTGAATGCAAGTTTTGCTCTTTGGATGCTGAACAAAACCTCATCTCATAGGTGGAATTCCATCTTTCTTCTCATTTTGCTGCTGCCAAGTCATTTTTGTCTTATACTATAAGAAAGTTACATGCAGCAGCAGAGATGCTAAGGCTGTGACAACATAGAAAGAAAAAAAAAAAATACTTTTAACTTGCCAGATGTAACTAGTTATCTGCATGAACATGAGCCAGAAATTTCCTTTTTGTAGATCTCTTTTAAGATATTGTAGTAATAACTAGGAAACTCTGAGTTGTCCTCTTTCAAATTAACAAAAATATGCAAATACCTGTAAACAGGTTTCTTTCCATACTGAGGACACTTTTTAGAATAAATTTAGGTAGAAAAACCGAAAGCATCAGTATTCTATCGACAAAATTTATTTGAATAATTTTAAGGTGTCTGTCTCATGTGAGCTAAAACCACCCTTTGTAGCACTCGAAACATGCAAGTTCAAGCAAGTGACTCAACAGCTACGCATCACCGCATAATGGGTATTTTTCTGGAGTTGCGATCTGTATCAGAAGATCCAAAGATTTCTTGAAATCACAATGCAATATAAGTAACATTTTGACTACAGACAGGCAGCCATTCCTTACAGTAGCCTTGATTTTCAGTTTACACGGAATTGTTTAATAAGAAAAACCCAGCTTTTATTGATTCAAGTATAAATGAGAAATATTGGAACATATTAGGCCATTTATTGCTTTTTTATAGCCCCATCTCCTGTTCCAAATCCCTAATTAAAAATTTTGAAGTAACAAAACAGATAATCACTATAACTAAATCCATCTCCAATCTTTGCAACTAATTTACTATAGGTGATCAAGAAACACAATAAACAATTTTTAAAAATCTTTTGAAACATACATAACTACTACTGACTTGCACTTGATGAATTCTAGGCCTTGAAAATATGGGCAATCTAGCATCTACTACTAAAATTTTACATTAACTAAGGAATTTTCAGTCTCTTTACAGAAGATTATTTATATTCCACTTCCTGAAAAGGAAATTCAAAGCTTCCCGAGAGAAAAAATGTTTGTGACTCACTGTGGGGATTTTGCCAGATACATCCCTTTAAATCTGAACAAGTCCAGCAGTATGGGTAGTTTATATAAATCTGAAAGAAAACATTTTCTTCAGGTTCCACCAACGTACCGTTTCTAGAGTAAACTTACACTTTGTTAACAATGGTACCAAGTAAAGGATGCCTCAAAAATGTTCAGTGTTGCATAATCTATAGCTTAGAAATACTACAGCGTTATCTTCTTGGGATTCAGAAAAGTTATTTCAGATAGGAATACATGGAAAGTGAATTTGCAAGGTCTGAAAGAAGCAGCAGAACCAATTTTGGCTCATGCCTTTTCTCTCTACGTTCTGAGGAAACACAGAAGGAACATTTAATAGATTAAATCTTTGTAGCTTCATTTAAAAGATCATGCAGTAATCCCAATGGCCTCAGTTGCATTTTCAGAAAAAAACCTTTTCATTAGCACATTTACAACAAATGAAATCCACCAGAGCAAAAGGTTTGGGTTTAAAGGCAACTCCACTCGTTTAGACAACTTAAGAAGCTGCTGTATGACTAAATAAAGTATATTTTTCTGTTTAGCAGAGTGAAGGAATTTCCCCTCCCAACGCCCTAAAGGCTTTTGATGCATTTTTTTCCTGTTCATAGCAGAACTGATTAATAGCTATGGCTTAAATCCAGCATACAGTTTTGGCAGCTGCTGACGGACCACTCCATCTACTTGCTGCTCCCTCTTTGCTACGCATAGCACGTGCTTCTAAATGCATGCTGTCAAAAGGACTAAAATGATTCACTTTTAAACCTGGTAAATCTAGTTTATGACTACTTCAAAAAGTTACTTCTTACCTTTAGGTGTGGAAAACGGGCAAATATACAAAACACACCTTCAGTTTTCCTGTCAAATTTGGCATGCCAGTTTTAAAAGGATATAAAAAGAATCATCGGGTTAAAAATAAATAAAAAAAAAGATAGCTTTTTCCACTGTTTACAGAGCAAGCCTTAATTAAACAAATTGCGAACCTTCCTGTGAGTAACAATGCAGCTATGAAAAACAAGTAACTCTTAGGACTACTGGAAGTCTATTTTTTGTCTTCATAGTTTACACAAAGCATCATTGTCTCTAAAATTACTGCTTAGCTACGATAGAAACAGATCTGTTTCCAGATTACCAAAATATAACCTCTCTCTCCAGCACAGCGGGGCACTGAGAATTAAGAAAGAAAACTTTTTAAAGTATTTATTTATGAACATTATGCCACTGTTTTTATCTCAACCCCCTTCACACAGCGCAGACTTTTGAGAGAACAAGAGCATCCCAAGCACAAATATAGATCCTGCTCTTAACATTGCAAGATCACCTAAAGCCACAGAAATGCCTGGTAGTTTTAGATACCAAGGAGTGAATATATTTCATTCCTAACGGCAACAAAAGGTTGAGTCTTTCTGAGGTTTTAGATTATGTTTCTGTATGGAAATAAGAGAGACTATAAGCTATACTATAAAAGAAGACATTGGAGTTAATGGAGATCTTGAAGTGTTACTGCATTCATGCTTCCAAGTTTTATTTCACAAATTAATTTTGGATATTGCTTCTGTTTTGAAGCAGTGCTAGTAGCGTACCCATCAATGCCAGTACAAATAACTTCATTCAGTTTTTCTTTGGTTTGCCTGTTTTCAAGAAGAAAAAACGTAGGTCTTCCATGCAAGGACACTTCATCAAAATATGAAGCTCTTGCTTATTGTAACTGACATTAGCAACGTTGCTTTCAACTTCAAATTGTCAAAAACCAATTTTTAAAGCAAAAAAAAATAAGTATCAGATCTGTATCTACAGAAACTATATTGTCAATGAAAAAGGGACAAAAAGGTTAAAGGAGTTCCTGATTTTCCCCCTATAAGTACTATATAGCCATGCATATATAGGACTATATCCCCCTACAGATCCAAGCATAGGAGTACAGAAAGGTTTTCTTATTAATTTATGTATATCTGGTCTCCCCACAGGAAAATTTTAATTTCATCAGGAGCACTTTCTTTTTGAAAGACACGCTAGACTAGTGAGATCAGATATAATACTACAGAAGTTCATGGCCCTGCTCATCTTTCTGAAATACGAAATACAATCAACAGACCAACCCCTACTTTTAAGTCAGCCTGCCTAATTCATTCAGCTAATTCATAATTGCTTCATTCAGCAATATTTATCATCTCAGCATTCTTCTCTCCCACTTTTTGCTGTCCAAAAAGAGTTTGTAATGAGCTGCATCGTATATTTTGTAATTTATTGGAAGACAGAGGACTGTTTCAGGTTTTCTTGGTACCTTTTATTAATAGCAGCATAGTGAGATGAAACAGACCTATTAACTGCACTGACATCCAAAAATTTAGGAACACCTACAGATCAGTTAGCTTAACAGTCATTTAATTCATTGGTGCAGTAATACTTGTACAGGAAGATATGAAGGAGACTGCAAACACTTCACTAAATTTCATGAAAAGCCGTTATTATCCCTCCTACACTCCCTCTCTCCAGACAGGTCTATAAAAAGAACAGCCTGTGAAGGCAGTGAAACCTAGCTGACACGAGCGGAGACATCTGCAAAAGCTGCTTTGCCAGAACAGTTTATGTCACTGCTCAGAACAAAATGACTATTTGGTGATATGACATGATCAAAAGCATTTTTGCCAATGTAACATAAGTTACATCAGAGCATAAGTTAGGCTGGTACCACCATACAGGAGAGCATCACTGACATTTCTCTTCCTTCTGAGAATCCCAGTACAGACACAAGCAAATCTCACAGCTACAGTACTGTATGCCATTTATTTATGACACTATAGCCTATTAAGTCAGTGGATGAACAGCTTTGCCAACACAGTTCATTTAAATCAAAGAGTGGTTACAACCTGATTTCAGCTAAATCACATTTCTACCTAGATCAGAAGGAAAGCGAGAAATAGTGGGGTGAAAAAACCAAGCCAGAAATAAGTTAAAAAGCTGGTCATGCTGAAAAAGTCCTTCACACTATTTTGCAGTAGAAGACATTCACATACTTGCTTCTGTAAATTAAAATGAATGAGTTTATCTTAAAACTCAGCTTGGTTGTCTTCAAGCAAAAAAAATGGGCTAAGTCGCTATGAACTCAAGTCTGCTGCTTTCTCCTCATATAACCTTCCTCCGAAAGTTACTTTCTTCTGCCACTACAGTAAATGAAACAATATGTCTTTCCAAAGAACCACAAATCAAGTGCCAAGTGGCTGGAGGGGACAGTTAACTGAGGAGAGAAAAAGGAGCTACCTGAAAACATGCACCACGTACTCTGACCTCCCATCTTCTTCTGTTTCATTCCCTTTCCTGTATTATTCATCTGGGGCTTAGCCTTTAAAAAACCACCAGGCTCTCAGAAAGGCATCGTTCTGGTAAAGCGCTTAATATTCATCTACGACATGTTAAAACGTCGCACAAAGTACTACCTACTCTGTTAGCTGTTGGGCTGCTTCTGGTGAACATGACTGCACTTCATTATTTAACAGCTTCCTCAGCCTTCAGAAACTGCCTGGACTAGTGGGCTGAAGGTTATTAACATTTCAAAATGCTCGCAGCCAATATTTTTAAGTTGTACAAGATGGTAATTACTGCCCATATCATTCTTAAATATTAGCACCACTTCATAAGTTATGATTCAATGTACGTTTTCAAGCTGGCCATTACATTTCCTTGCATGAGAACTTTTTTTTTTCCCACAAAACAAAAAATCTACACTGTTTTTTCTAAGGTAAACAGGGCAAAACATCAGTAAGAAATTACCTTTCTTCAGTTTGGATAATGCAGGATGTTCCATCAAGAACAAAAGGTTATATTAACACGGAAAAACACTAATTACATACAAAACACATTCTACAGAGTTACAGGATGCTCTCTTCCTTCTGAAGGAAAAAATGAATAAAAAAATACTGATATTTATTCGAACGAAAGCTTTACCCAGACAGCAACATGGTAGTGCTTAAGCTGACACAGAGCACCTCATCTGGGTGAGAGGAAGAAAATCCACATCCATTAGCAGCACCCAAGCACACATGCACACCTTGACTCAGCCAGCCTGACCATAATAAACCACCTTCCCCTCCTCTAGGAGGAAAGAGGGTCAAAGTGATTTGAAACTGCAGCAGCCTTCCTAGCAGAAGTCTGCTTAAGTCTTCCCGGTTTCAAAGATAGTTTCACTAATAATCATTCTTGTCACCATTAGGCTTGACCAGTGAAAGCTTTTATCTCATCCTCACAATTTTGAGTACTTCCACAGGCTAATCATGGAGACCTAAGAACCCCCATAAGGATGTGGTGTAACTGCATTAACTACTGAAGACTACATGATCCTTACACATCCACGTAGCAAGTGAAACTGCAGGGCATCAGAAAGATCTTTTGTCATCCTTAAAGAATCTGAAGATACACAAAAATAATTTTCTGCTGGGAGCATTAAAAGTAAGTGTACATGGGTGGCAGAAAGATAGGGTCAGATAAAATAACTGTGGTATTTTAAAATTAACTTCTAAAGTGACTCAGATAATTTAAATGGCTCTAAGGTCCCTCAAAACAGCAGTCCCATCAACAGAAAAGCCTTAAAACCTTCTCTGTGAAACAGGCAATGTCTTTCAGCTGTCCACAGGGTAGCAATTACTGAAGAGCAGCAGAGTCGTAATGCAAATACACCAAAAAGGTTTTTTTCTCTGTACTGATATCATTGGAAGCGCTGAAACTTCCAGTGATGCTCAAAGGAGCTGGACACAAAAATACACACCAGAGGGTTTATTTATAAGGCGGCAAATTGGCTGGAAAAAAAGAGCATTCAAGTCCTCTGCTTGCTCTCCCAACTCTAATGACAGTAGAGAGTAACAAAGTCTGGCACTAAAATATTTGCTTACACATGTAAAAATACATCTTTTATTCTCATTCTAAGTTTACATTGACTATAAAAGCATTTACTAGTATCGAGATCCACAATTTTTACCACCACTACTTTGTCAAGTGCCAAACACACATTAGTTAACAGAAAATGCACAAGACAGAGCATATTTCTCAAAAATACATAGAAATCCAACTAAATACCTTCAGGGTTCCACTAAAAGTTATTAATTAGTACTTAATTCTGGATGCCATCTATATTTTTAAAGTTGGCATAACATTCAAATAATTTCCTTGCCAGCTGATCTTCCAGATTATATCCTTAACAGACCAAGGGAAACAAACTGCAACCCACAACCTCAAACACAAAATACCAATTCGGAAAGTACATCCTCATACTTATACTCATTTAGAGTATTTTACAGTCCTCCTACACAAAGCAAAGAAGCTTTGTTTCCCTTTTTAAAGAATATACTTTATTTGTTGAAACTAAGGGTAATTATGAAATGTTACACCTACATTGACAGTACTGTAACTCACACTAACTAAAGACATCATAATGAGAACAAAACAACGACAAACACTCCACAACTGAATATTTAGAGCATATTCCTGTTGTTTCAAACATTTCATGCTATCAATCAATACCATTTCAGTGTAGCTAAGCTAGTTTCAGTTGCCATAACTCATTTATTCTTAATGCAAAATAAAACAAAACCAAAGAAACCGCATACACTCTGCAGGACAACAAGGACATTTTCTTGATTTTATCAAAGTGTAAACAGATGTTTGAACAGAATTTTTTTTTTTTAATATAAACACAGTCAGAAACAATTTCTAATGTGTGTCATTTTAGTATCATGTTGTTATTACTGGGAACCTTATATTTAATAAAAAGCAAATGTAAACCACAGACTATTGATTAAATAGAAATGTCAGAAGCAACAAGCCAAAAAAAATAATCCTAGTGGGTTTTTTTTTAAAAAAAATTTCAGCATACTAAGAGAGGTCAGTGCAATTGCTATCTCATTCTTTAGATTTTGACAGTACGTGGGATTTATAAAAGAGGCATTTTTTAGGTTGGGGAAAGAATCTGTCCAGAAGCAGCAAGTACATTTTAGCACTTCTGACAGACTGAATTCCCATTTACCCCTAAGCATTTTTTCTTGCATTGTTCACTACAAAAGTGAATAACTTTGGAATTTTTGAAATTTCTGAATCCTGGCAGCAGAAACCAAGGAGAAATAAAGATACACACACAGAGAAAAGCCTGCAACCGTGAAGAGAATAAAAAGAGCAGAGAGAATAAACAGTAAAATGAGAAAAGTAGCCAAAAAAAAATAATAACAATCACAGTTGATACTAACCAGGAGATTCTCAATTAGAGAAAGAAAAAAAGCCTTCTGCTCATTCAGGAAATAGAATTAGGTTATGGTAGAATAACATTCAAGCTGACACACAAAACATGACCCACTACATGGATGATGTTGTATTAAGTACTGCAGTGTTTTTTCTGTACCTGGCTTTTTATCAGGCCATCGTTTTGCCCTTACCCAGAAGTTTGTCACTCCATTCCCTGTGTCTGTCTTGGATCAAAAGACAATCTTCTGGTTAGCAGCTGGTCTCACACATCACTTATCTACTCCGCTCCCCCTCCTTTTTTGGGGTTTGTTTGGTTTTTTTTTTTTTCATTTTAATTACAAGAAAAACCTTTACCAAGTTGTTCACAGGACTCCTGAGAAGATTAACTAAAATGGTGAATTAATTCCCCAGGAATAATTTCCTTTTAAAATTCTCAAAGTGAAGAATTTGTAAGTGAAGATGTAAGATGGAATTTATTTGATAAGCTACTGTACGTAAGCGTACACTCCTGAACAGCAGGCTCCTAACTAAAATTTTCCAAATGACTCATGATTGCAGCATCTTCAAGTTTTGCAGATGTACTCTGAGCAGGTTACCCTTCCAGAGCAGCTGCAATGCAGGTATCACAGGGGCCTCACTATCCTTAGTGCTGGAATTTGCTCAAATGCCTCAACATCAACAACCCGCTGCTGACCGCCTGCAGATCACCACATTCGATGGTCTGTTACGACGCAGCCATAGCTCATCTAGCTAACAACTAGAACTTGCTTCTACAGCTACTTAGAGCTACCTCTTTGTCATTTGCGTCTGAAAAAAAGAAAAATCAACAAAAAACAAAAGAAAAACATTTTAAAAACCACCAAAACTGAACACATCCATCTTGAAAGGTAAATGTCTATTTTGATACTTCAGAGAACATTCAGATATTAAACTAAGAAACAGAGCACTGGATGTGAAAAGAATGATCTTCAGCACTCAACACAAGGCCTCTCACCTTACTTTAGAGTCACCAATTCCACTCATCAAGGTGAATAAAAAATTGCTCATTCTGACAAGCAACCTGATTCCAGTGGTTTCAAGGTGAACTTTCAACAAACAGCAAAGCACCTCAGAAGACGCTTAACGCCCCTCTACATTTTACAGCTGGAAACACAGAAGTTAACAGATGTTAAGGGTTGGTTTTTTTGTCTAGTTATAGGTCCCTGTTATTTTACAGGGTTAGCAATTACGAGTACAAGAAAAACATGAAAGCAGCCTAATTATTATGGTGGCTATTTGAAAGCAAATGAAAAGTTGTGAAAACACACAAGCTACACGCCCTCTGCAGAGTCCATGGAAGATTTTAGCCACGAAAAATAGGAGCAGGTCCAGTTCACAAGCCTTTTGAGCGCTGGGATTCACATCAAAAATGACACTTTTTTTTTTTTTAATCCCATCTCTCACTTAGAAACAGAATTTAAAAATTATATCTAACTAGGGAAACCAAGACGACAATGTTCTTGGGGAATCAGGAAGGTTAGAAGCAGGGTGAATACAGAAAAAGATTTGTTAAGAAACAATCATGAACAAAATGTCACACTGCCTTTGGGAATAAATGTAAAACAGTCCAGTTAGCCCTTTGAATTTCAACAGCTAAGAAAACTTTCAGACATTCAGAACTGGTTTCATAAGCTTCTTTCAACTGGCACTGCACACTGAGGATGAAATTGTTAAATAGCAACAATTAAACGTACAATTTGTTTTCTTGAAACCTGTACAAAACAACAGATTGAGAACTGTTAAAAGTAAATTCAAAGTATGAAAAACAAATCAGGTCCATTATAGAAGTGATACAACAGCCAGATACAGAAATCCAAAGTTAAACAAAATGTTCAACTACTGTTGACAGCCCTAATTTTAAATAGCTTGCCACATATGGAAGTATAAAGCAATAGAAAACGAAGTCAAAGGACAAAATAGTCATTATAGAGTTTAAATAAGTCAATAAAACGTACTGTCAAATCTGTATTCCAAAAAGGAGTTACAGGTCACTGGTAGTTTCAATAAGCACATAGGTTTAAATAAAAAATACAAGAAGACTGGGAGGCGGGGTCTTTATTTAGTTAAAGACTTTAATCTTCTCTTCAAATACAACTTTGCTTTAAATCCCTTATAGTAATAGCTATTCCTCAAGGGTACTTTAAGGTACATGCTTGCCATACCACAAGCATACAGGTTCAATTGCATAAACAACAGTGCAAGCTTCAATGACTAAACAGGGCTGCCCATGAGAAATCAATCTGGAATTTAAGACCTTGCACTGAACCCCAACTGCTACAAAACCAGTTATTTAGTCAAAAGTATTCATCGTGCTCCCACATCTTTGCTACCCTCAGAAATGCCATACTCTCAGAGGACTGGTTTAAGTAATTGCCTTCTGTTTGTAAGTTGGAGAGAACCTCTTCCATACACCAGAACTCCCAAAAAACTTGACGTTGCCTCATGACCACAAGACTTCTTGTTCCCTTTGCCCCCGAGGCAGGAGAGACCTTTCACATTTAAGGTCCTCCATGACATGAAATGATTGGTGGAAGTCTATGGAAGGAACGAGCATCTCCCCCATATATATACATACTCCCACCTAAAACAAAGTCATAAAGGTCATCTGAAAATCCACATGGGAAATAAGTCCTACTAAATAGGATACAGCCTTTGTTTCTCTGTCTCCACATCCTGACCCACACATCAACTCTACTCAAAGCAGTAATAATTCAAATTAAAGTGGTTACTGCCTTTTGCAATTTAATCAAACAGTCATAAAACTCATGTGGACACCAAGAAATTATTTTAAAAGTTTGCTTTTTGGACATCAAGCAATACCTGCTACAGTCAGACAATGAAATCTGCAGATCTGTGTTTTGTTGTGGAAAAATACTTTTTGTACAGTTCCTTTTGGGAAGGCAAGGGGAAAGAACATGCCAGAAAACCACAACAAGTAGCATTTTTGGAGGAAGGCACTTCCTGACCTTAGCCTTCAGAGTCCAAACTCAAGACATCTATAAATAGAAGAAACAGGAAAAGAAATCAAGTAAGATATCAGATGTCACTTGTATAAAGGCAGAACTTTAATTTTTCCTTAAAAAGAAATTCTGATACTATTTTTCCTTAAGCAATGCATGGTGTCTAAGTAGCCATGTCTTAGCAGCCTGGATACTGGCCCTCCTATTTCTTCCTTATCTCCTGGCTCATTTTAAAACTGATTTAGAAATATTCTTCATTGCTGTTCATAAATAACATCCAAGCCTTTTGACGCGCTTGCACAACTTACCACACTCTCACAACCACTCTACACAGTAATTCAGTTTAACAGATTATGGTATGGTTGCAATATTTAATAAAAGAGTGTATAATATTTTTTTCTACCACTTTATGGTTTTTGTAGAGCTGGCAACTCCTGGTTGTGTTATTTCCTACTAAAACTAGGAGTATCCTGGAACAACTAAGGTAGGGATTAATTCATAATGTCTCGTTTAAAAAAGTCATCCTGGGAACAGCATTTCAGTAGCTAACAGCAGAGGTGACAGGCCAATATTTGGCTGACAAATTGTGACAAGCACACTCTAAAAATAAACAGCAATATATGAGGTAGTAAACATCATGAAGCTTTAGCCAAAATTTTATTTATTTTTTTTAAATGGAAACCTCACACAATAAACTAAGCTGCCTTGTGAAGTTACCCACGGCGAACAAAAGTAATACTTCACCTAAAAGCTATTTATAAAAGCCAGGGTAACCATTAGAGCACCTGTTTCAAACAAACCTCCTTTGTTCAAAAGAAATGTAAAGTAACTCGTATGCTGGAACGTGGGCCAATGTCAACAGCAAATCTAACAGGATTTATGTAGGTTGTGTCACTATTAACTGTGTTGCTTTCGTCATGGCTAAATGTTAATTTACTATCAAGCTAAGATGGACTTTAAGAAAGTGCCATTATTTACTCTTTACTTTTAAATTCATACAGAATATTTATTCACATTAGAACATTAGACCTTAAATGGTAGTGCTAGTTTATCGACCCAATAAAGTCAGAAATTTAACGCCAACTCCAATAAAGATATAATGAGGGTACTTTTTGTTTTAAAAGTAGACAATAACTTGTATAATGCACACTGTATTGCAAATCGTAAATAAAGATGAGTTCACCTCCCATTCAGAAATTAATACATGTGAATGGGAATGAAAGCATTAGCCAGAAGCATCCCGCTGTTTCTTTCTAAGTCCTCCCCTAGTAAGAAAAGTATCTCAAGTGGTGACTTTAAGGCACAAAATTGAAAATAAAAAATAAAAGAACAGCACACCACCAAAAAAACACCACCACCAAGAGAGGTTTAGAAAGCGAGAAACTCTAAGACATCAAATTAATAAGACAGAGGTTAAAAGCACTATATAGGGTTTGGTACAAAGAACAAGAGAAGCAAGATATTAAGAAAGGATAATTCACTTGGGCATTCAGAAATATACCATCTTCTCACAGGGATCAAAAAGAAGTATTTGACCCCAAATCTCAAATTCCTTTTCTCAGGACGTAGATACCTGCTTTATAAAGCTAACAAGGCCTTTATACACCACTGTGTCACATACACAATCATATTTTCCAGCAATATCCAGTAGTCTAGAAGTTCTTCAACTACTGAAACAATATTTATTCCTCTAAAAGTTATCTAAAATAAATGAGTCTTACAAGCTCCTTAAAGAGGATTTAGGAGCAATGGAGACTACCTATCCATCAATACTCAGTCTGGTAAAATAAAGACTAGTAGCACTAAAATAGATGGCTATCAATATAGGGGCAGAGATGGCATACACTCCTCTCTACCACCTGAACAAGCACCAACAACAGCTACCATCCTTCCCTTGGCATTATGACCTCAAATCATTCTTAATAGCTGCACTGGAATTGTGTTGCCATCTGATAGTCATTCAGTGGCCTACAATCAAAGAGCTGGCATTTTCAAACCAGACCATCACAAAATAAAACAAGGCATTAGCCCTAATTAGCAGCTTTCAGCAGTAACAGAGAAGCCGTGACAAGGATGGAAACTCAATTATCCTCATTCTAGCAAGCGCCTGCTCCTGGTCAGCATGTGGCTGGCAGAGTCACTTGGGTTTCCCTACCTATACTGCTTATGAAATACTTCAGTCTTTTGATCAGACCACTGCGTGTTCTTCACACAGGGGTCTGATTTTTGTTTCTTTTCTTTCAGTAACAAGTACACTAGAGACCTCCATCAGATTCGCTGTACCATCTAGAAACAATGGAAAACACAAAATGCAACTTAGACTGAGACCCCTCAAAGCTACCTTTCCATAATTCCAAGTGAAAAGTGCCTCATTGGGAACGTCTACCATCTGCTCACAACCTTCTTAGTAGGGAATATATTCAACAAACTTCAGTACTTCACAATTAAATAAGAGTTCAGAGAGAGAGACCACCTGACTAGCACTCACCATTAGCCAGTACAAAAACCTTACTTCTTGTTTCACACTCAGATAGAGCATCCCCCATCAACTATACTCCCATTTATTGTTTTTCTTAAGATATCTTCGTAGCGTGTTCCTTTAAGGATACAGTCAAAAAGCAACACATTACAATCAAAGTGTATTTCTTCATGTTCTCAACAAGTATTTCATCCATGGGCTAAATTAGTATTTCACAAAGGAACAGTACTAATGTAATTTCAATCAATGGGTCACTTACTGCTTTCACTGCAGAAGCTGCCAGCCATTAACCACCCTCAACAGAAATCACAACAATGGCATCAGGATCAACTACATCACTTCAGCTTTCAGCTTTTTTTTTTTTTTTATAAATTTAGTAACTGGGATAAAAAGCCTAACCACAGAAAACACTTTTTTTGCCACACATCCTGCTTCAGCAGCACCCGGCACCCGCCTTTTTCTTCCAGTTTTTGAATCCTTTTGGAGACTGCGGTTCCTCCAGAATCAAGGAACAATTCCACAGGCAGAGCTCCACAGCAGGACATGCCCAGCATGGGCAGAGTCAGCTCCCTTCCTCTCACTTTTTTAATAGCAATGATTTCTAATCGATTATCACAGAATCCTGCGACACCATAATGGCATCATCTTGTCTGCTCCTACTCAGTGATACACCCTAGTACATTTTAATTGCATTTAAACTCTGCAGTTACTAACTTAAAGATCAAAGCTATTTCAACATTACGTACCACCAGACATAAACACAGTAAAATACCACGACTTCAAAATATTGACATAGCTACTGTAACAAAAGTGCTGCTTTTTTATTACTAGAGCCACATCACCTTCAAGAACTAAGGGAGCTCCAGCAGAGGGGTAAAAGCAAGTGACGGGGCTCTGCATCTGTTTCAGCAGCGTGGCGGGAGGGCATTGCACATCCTCCAGCAATACGGACAACAGACACCAAGCAATCTGTAATATCACAAGTTCAAAACATATCTGTGTATGCTGATATGTCTTTCCACAAGCAGTCAAAATCCACACAACCGTTCAAATGAGGGCTACCTACTCACACAACAGCAACGTGCTACTGATTTCAGCAAGATTACATATGTTAAAAAGATGTTCTGTTCCAGTGAGGGAATGATTTCCTGACAAGATTAAACACTTATCTCAAAGTCAAAACAAAAACATTATAGGTTATATGTATGCCCCAACAGATTTCAGGTACCAAACGTAAAGGGGGGCATGCCACTTCACTTGCATACCAACAAAATTAAGTTTCACTTTACATCTTTTGTTTCCCCCAAGGAAGACAGACGACCAACATCCTTTTTTCAGTCACCATACAACAAAGGAATATAAAGACAGACAAGATTTAGTATTGGAAACATAAAAACACATCAGGCCATAGCAACTCTTATGCACTCAATTCAGTGGGCACAAAGGTCATGTTACTCCCCAGGTTTCTTATCATCGCTATATTTTAATGGGGAAAAACCTTAGACTACAGACTTATTCTAGAAGTTTCCTTTGAGGTTAATCCTCAGAAAAAAAAACAAACAAAAGCGGAAGATATCTCTCTCAAGAAGTTGGCACATATGCCTCAATTAAAAAAAAAACAAACAAACAAACAAAAACCCAAACCATTCTCATCTTAGGGAACGCATCAAAAATAAGCGAACTCATAATATTTCATCCAGTTTAACTTTTTCTTATACTTCAAGACAGTGTTTGAAAATGGCGCACCATATATGTTTTGAGGGAGGCCAATCTATTTCAGAGATTCCTACACACACACGTAAGCATTTATCCTTAATCTTGTAGCACAAATCTTCACACCTTCAGCTGCACCAATACTGACATTTGGAATGATAATCTAAACCAGACTGAGTCACTTAGATTTTAGCAAGAAAAAACCCTCACACACTCCCTCTCAAAAATAAGTCACTTTTCTTCTGTTCAGCTAACAAGATTGTATCACTTATCCTGTTTATATTGTAGCCTCACAAACAGTTAGACTGGCACAAACGAAGCAGCGGAGAACATCAGCATGGGAAACAAAGCTCTTAAATAAACTTTGCTGCTAGAAAAATACCATGTACCACAAAAGATTTTGCCTTTGGTTTCAGCAAATCAAATCTCAAGCAAAAACTTTGTCCAACTGTATTGGTGGTACAACCTTGTTTTCCCATCAACTGCTTACAAACCACATTTGTGTAACAGCTTCTCTCAGCCCGCTAGATTTTGGGTTATTTTTCCCTTACAGGACAGGAAGTCTGAATGACTAATTTGAAATTGACAAGACTGTACCAATATTTTCCTCCAGCTACAGAAAAAGCGAAATAAAGATGGGAGACAAAAGCACGCTTAGAAATACAGAACTGCAAATACAAACTGAGAAAAAAGAAAAAAAATCACCCTCAGAAATTTTACAGCATCATCTCACAGGGAATAGGGTCCATCTTCTCCTTTGGAAACCAGAAACCACTATGAAATAAATGTTTTTATTTATTAAGCCAAGCCAAGCTAATTTTAATTTTAAGACACACAAAAAGCAAGCAAATGGAAACAACCAACCTCATAACGACAGTCAACAACATGCATCGTGGACCAGTGTGTCTCCCATGAAACTTAATACCTTTTCTCAGGTAATTTACACAGATACCAGATGCGTTTTCCTTGTGTGACTTGTGTTTATCAGAATACATACAAGTATGAGAAAAGTCTTCTACGGATCTTGCTAGCCATATAAATACTAATACAAGAAAACTCATTCAATTTTTATCAGTGCTGAAAACTAAACTCATGTTTTTATTTTTTTCTACAGTATTTAAATATTTTAATCTTATCTTAGTCCTTATCTTAGATCCAGTGGTCTGGATCTGGTAATGATATAAATCCTGTTCATTATTGTTGGACAGAATTCTTTAAAACTGCTCAAAATCAAATATTAAATCACTATTACTCAGGTCAGACAAGAGAGAAATACACAAAGAAACACATCTACAGATATATGGGCAGAGCAGAGAGAGACCCATGGAAAACAAATGGCTAATTTTAACTCCAAAACAAAGTGGTAACAAAAGCACTGTAGTAGGGCTCCTCTCTCTCCCTTTTCAAGAAAAGTGGTCAACTTCAAAAAAAGGGAAGTGGAGCACCACTTCCATTTCAAGACTTATTCAAATACACCCCTTCACTCAAAATATATCCAGCAAATTAAATCTGCAAGACTGGCTGCAGCAAACAAGGCGTGCAGGCTCAGCTGCCCTTCACAAAGCATCTTTGTAGAGCTATCTTTCTGCCAGCGCTCCTTTTGAATTCCCAAACAATACCTTGCAAAAATTAGATCTCCTACTGTGGGAAAGTTCCCAACACACAAGCCAAAATATATTTTCTCATGAGGATACAAAAAACCCTCAATGAGAAAGTCAAACTTCTTACAATGACTGTTCAGTATACATATGGTTATTCTTGAAACACGCTAACAGATTAAGTAGCAGCATTCTGATTTAGGGGGAAAAAAGCTATCAAAATCAGATCAGTAATTCATCAGAATGAATTACTAGCTACCATTCAATAATTCACATCAGCACGCAGACTTTTAAAGACTGTTAAGCAGAGAGATTTTTTAAAATAATGAAATTCAGGAAGCAATAACTGTCTTCACAACACCTCAGCTAACCTCTACTCTAATAAGCATAAGCGAACCATCTTCAGAGATTGCATTTGTACCTGAAGAAGAAAAATATAATGAAAAAAAAAAATGATGATGTAAAGTGTTTTCCATTAACAACCTGATAAGCCACAGAACACCATCCTCCCACTGAGGAAAAGCATAATTTTGGGAAAACACCTTTGTGCCATTTATTTTTGCTGATTTTACATTTTCACCCCCATGACAAGAAAGACCTATCAATTTTTTTTTGTCTCAGAAATTCACAAATTACTTTGTTTATTACCAGCTTTAGCAGAAGGACAAGCCTAGCTCTGGCGATATGTCTTGCCTTGCAAGAACCCTCCTCTACTGCAGCCTTCCCCAGCAGCAGGACTGGCCACTCCCTGACTCCCCAGAGGGGTGAATGAGGCCAGGTGGGATGGCAGTGTCCCTTCAGCATCACTGAGGGTACAACCTTGGGCTGGGGAGCAGATGCCTGGGCTTCAGGCCCCGCACCGCTCACTACAGTAGTCTTCCTCAGCAAGGTTGCCCTGGAAAGGCAAGGCAGTGTTGTCACGCTCCCAGCTTTTCTGTTCAGGAGAGTACAGCCACAAGGTTGTCAAACACGCTCGCAGCTCACGGGAACATACCCAGCCTGAACCCAGCGCAAACACTTCTGCAGCCCCAGCAGAGCAGAAATCAAAAGCAAACTCTACCAAACAGATCATTAATCAAGTAGGAAATTACAACAGAGCTTATCGGGGCTACACTGAAACCCTCGCTTTCCAAGTCACCTAGTTCCAAACTGGCTCGGATGCATACAGCTAAACTGAGCTGCAATCTGCTGATGGAATGAGAAAGCAGACAAGTGCTCAGAGGCAAGGCTTCAAATCAGCTATTTCTAGCCTATAGGTGAAGGCTTCCCAGTCACATCAAGGTCCTTGCAAGCATCGGTGAAACTCATAATACTACAGGATACAGAAATCTACAAATGCAGAAAGTACCAGCCCTGTAACAGGAGAGAACAACTGCAAAATAAATTAAAAAGTCAATGTTCTCACTGTGCTCAGCGTTCTTCACAACAAAGATAGAACAGCTATGGGAAAATGTACCCTCCATCAGAAAAGCTGGGAAATAAACATACTTTCTTTCAAAACAAACAGGATACTGAGCAGCCTGTTGCAGCACATGCCCTCAGTTTTAGGAAGCACAGGAAAATTTATGGTGGAAGTTCAGAATCAGACATTCCAGGGCTGCTTCGACAGACTGAGATTAGAGAGGCTGCAAGAAAATTTGGGCTACACAAGGGGTTTGGGGTTTAGTTATCAGCCACAAAAAAGATGAATTCGTACAATTGAGTTTGTTAGGCATTAAATTATGCCACATAGTCATAATAGCTCAAGAGAAAACATTAAGTGCAAAGAAAAAAATACATCAAAAATACATCCTCTAACATTATTTACATACTAAACAAATGCATTACTTGCATTACATTACTTACTTTGTCAGGTAAAGCTCTCATTTTTTTCCCATTACTTTGGATTTTTTATCCTCCCAGTTAAGTGCTGGTCTCTGTGGTCAAAGGTCCATATATACATGTCTATTACATCTCTGTTTTATCTGTATCCATCTCCCCACACTGACAGCCCAATCGATGTCAAGAGACACCACAGTTCATCAGATGCTGGATCTTCATTTTGCAAAGATGTTAACTATTTTGAACAAGTTTCCAAAACCCTGAAGGATCCAGGGAGCTATTTTTGGTCAGACCAACTGCCCTGACAGCTGACTTTGTGATGGCAGCTTCACTTCAAGCCAACTGTCAAGCAAGAGCAAAGTGCTTGGACCAAGAACTTGCAACAGCCTTTCTTCATTAAGCTGTGTTACTAGCCACGCTCACAATGTTAACACAAAACCTAAGAGGCTCATGCCCCCACTTCAGAAATAGTTACTGCAGACAGCAGAAAGCCTGGACACTACCATGGGAAGCGCCGTTCAGAATCTGTTGGCCAAATGGGCTCCCCCAAAAAGAGCAGAACATCAGACTCCGCAAACTAAAGCTACCCCTGAATAACCACATTGCAAAGCCCTGAGACGTGTGACAGAAAGACCATTATAACAATGCAATGCAGCCAAATATCAGGCATCAGCTGTCACAGTCCTACGCTTTATTTATGGCTACTGGGAACCAGCAGGAGAATTTAGCAACGGAACCAGTTCTCAGCATCACACTGCTGTTAGCAGCATGATAACAGGGGTTACCTTCTTCTTTAAATACCAGCATGAAAAAGACGGTAACATGGTAATGTGCCAACAGCAGAAGAAAACCTAAAAGCAAAACTCAAGCTCCAAAATATATTTGTTTTCCAAAGGAAAGAAATCCCAAATAAGCTCTTTTGAAAACTACAATTTTAGTCTTCTGGTGTACTTGATATACATACACACAATAAGCCTGAATTTAAAGACTAAGTATAATCCTTTATGCTAAACTCACACATAAAACACTTATTTTCATGATCCCATGAAAGCAGACTGCCTCGCATTTATTTGCTAAGAGATCGCTATAAGAAAGAGGAAATGTTCACTTCTGGCTTATCTGAAGATTGTACACAATCATGCTACCAGTAGTCACAACTATAAAAATAGCCCAACTGGGGAACAAGCCGAAAGTTTATTAGGAAAAAGCATAGGTACATCCTATAATTGAACCATTGTTCCTCTCAAGTGTTCAAGAAGGGAATATGCTCAACGGCAACATCCTGTTTAGATGTCTTCTGATATTAAGTGACGCACTAGTATCAAACTAAGGGTAACTGTACAGCCCTCCCCTCTCCCCTTAAGACATGGGCTGATGCTGTGACTTCCCTGCTACTCCTTATGACTGCACTGAATTGCCTCCATGTACCACACCAGAGCTTTCCAGAAGAAAACCTTAGGCACCTAACATATGTAAGGCATACATGAAAAAAATGTCTTCCTACAGACGTCATGGTGTGGCATGAAAACAGTGAACTAGTATGTGGAGTTTCTGAGGTGACTAGTTATTCACATACCACGCCATGCAAATGAGTTGTCAGGATAAAGAAGGAGATTAGGGCTCAGTTTCTCTTGTTGAAAACAAAAGCAGCCCTATTTTTTCAGATTAAGCTACACTGGTATAAAATTGCTTGCTTTCTATGATGGCCTACGATGCCAAAAAGAATTTGTTTTGAAAAGACTTAAAGCTTTAACAGTTCAGGTAAAATNGACCGCTATTACACACAGCTTAAGGGCACAAAACCATTTGTAATTTATGAACATTTAGAAGTTAGATTCCCCAAAGTAGTTAAATTAACTTCCTAGTTCACATCTTCAAAGTGAAATTAATAGTTTAATAAAGCAATTAAAGAGGAGAGCTCTGTTACACAACAGGCATGTTAAAGTGCAGGCCATGTAGACATTCCCTTTTCTATTTTTGAGCTTCTTTAGTCAATGGAGTATTGAGTTGTCACTCACAAAATTCACAAAAACTCTGTAAGAGGTAGGAAGCTAAGAATTTTCCTAAGCAACTGCAGAACACACAGTTTCCCTCAAAATGGTAAGAGCCACTCCTGTCCAAAATTACCCAGAGACTTCGGCACTACTGCAGCTCAGGCAAAGTTAAGTTTGCTTTCTCCGACGACGTGTATCAGATTTGGCAGCTCCCGAAGCTGTACACACACAGGAGCTGGCTGTCCTGCTGTCACTGCTCTCCCCTCAGCCCGCAGTCAGCTCATTTTGCCAAATCTGCACCACGACAACCCACGGCGATCAGTAATGTCAAAGGCATATCTGGCTCCTCGTGATTTGGGAGAAGCTGAGCCCCAGTGAGCTTGGTGAAGCAAGTAAGAGGCAAACACGCTACTCACAGACTTTTCTTGTTATTTCCTGTACTGACATGAACATGATAAATATATTTTCTCCTCCAAACCTTCTCTCAGCTTTAAAAATACCTCATGGCTTCTCAAAAGCCAAAATTCAGTGACTCCTTTCACAAGTTAGTGTGGCAAGGTAAAGAAAACACAAGTATAGAAAAGAAGACACAAAGTTACTTTCAGGGATGATTACAAAACAAGGTCTTGGTGTCTGTATACTGGAACTTCTTTTTTAATCTTACTTAATGACTGAAAGATGATCTGCATAAACACATTTCTTTCAATTTCCAACACTGCTGTAAAATAAAATGGGATTTCCAGAGCAGAGTTCCAACACAAGGGAACACTTCAACACACACAATTCAACGTGAGCCATTCACCAAAACACCAGCGGAGTTCTCTGCTGCAAACCCCGCTCTCCCCAGCAGCAACAGGAGGGCACATCTGATCACCGGGTTCCAGTATTTCCAGTGCTAACAAAGCATTACGTTTCCCCACAGATTTGGTCTCATTTGTGGATTATTTTGGCCAGTGTCAGCTCCGTGGATTTAAGGGTGGGTTTCCTTTCCTGTGGCGATTGCCACAGCAGGCTCCCAGTCTGCTGATTCGGGAAGTTTTACAGCATTAACGCAGCCCTGGCATTCCCGATTTAGCTCTCTGCTCCGTGCCCTTCACACCAGCTTTATCCCTGCATTCCAGCTCATTTCTTCACTGCGTCATTTCTTACTTTCTGACTCTTTTTTTTTTTTTTTTTAACTTGTTATCCCTTTTGGAGACCAGGGGAAAGCTGGAGGCCACACAGGACAGATCCTGTCACAGGGGAAGCGTTGTTTCCCCAGGCCCAGACTGGTGGCCCCACTACCTAACCAACTGGTTTCTGAGCATCTGCCAGTGCCACTCCTCCTGAACACCGGGATGATCCTTCGATAAGCATCTCCCAAGGCCGGACACCGCCAGCAGGCTCCCCTGGCTGGAATTTATGCCTCTACCATCACAAGGGACCTCGCTACAAGTTTGTGGAGAGAGTACTCAGTCTCCTTCAGCTTTCACAACATGCAGATGGGCTGGGTCCAGCACTGAAGGCAAACAGACATTTGGAAAAGGTCAGACAAGGACAGAGAGACAACTTTAGCACCACAAAAACACATTCCAGGAGCAGCTCTGTTTTTTTAAAGGAAAAGGGAAAAAAAAAAAAAAAGAGAAAAAAGGAAGATCTGCAAAAAAGACCCACTGAATACGATGCCTATGCAGTCAGTATATTTTTTCCATGGGAGATTTTATTTTCTCACATGTATTCCATGAGCATGAGGCTAAAAATAACATTACCACAATGACGTATCCATAGTAGGAGGAATGACTTATGGGTGCCGACCGAAAGTCAAGGTTTCCTCTTTGCCCTCAGTTTGAAAACGTCACTGGCCAATCAGCCGCCTGCCAAAAATCACCAGTAATGCCATCTTTTCCCCAAAAAACAGAACACGGGGACTGCTCGGAGAGCAGGACAAGCCCTGAGAAAAACAGGACAGATGGCATTACAACTCCAAGCAAAGTAACTCCCTGTATCATTAGCTATTGAACCGCGGCTTGATGCGGGGATCAGTGTAAAGCTTATTAGTCTCTAGACAGTTGGCAGCAACGGCCACTGCAGCAACCAACTCGGGAGCAGAAGGAACTCATTCAGTTTAGTTGTTTTTCAGGTCATGTTAAGTCAAAGCGTCTCTATACACACTCCAGTCCCCAATTTAACCTCTCTCAGCCCCTCCGAGCCCAACGACGCTTAGGAACAGCTTCAGCCCGCGCGCTCCTCCAACAAAGAGGGCTCCAGGAGCCCAGCGCAGGTATCTAAAAAATTCCTGCCTGGTGCCATTGTGTAAGGATTTCACCCTACTTGGGAGAGCAGGGGCTTTGCCAAGAATACCACTGACCTCAGCCCCGGCATTATGAAACCGCGCTGCCAGCGGCCAGCCAGCTATGTAAAAGTACGGGATTGCATTCAGACCCGGGGCCAGAGCCTGCTGCGGGACAATAACAAAACAACACATACACATACACCCAAAAAAGAAAATTAATAAAAAATTGAAAATAAAAAATTGAAGAAAAAATATATTCTATTTTAAGTGGATTTTTCTTTGTATCGGAAGGAACCTTCAAAAGAAACTCAGCTGGCGTCTCTCCCTCTCTCCCCCCCCAACCCAAACAATTAATTAATTAGGGAGTAGGAGGAAAGTTGTCCGCCTCCACGCAGCTCGCCGACCGGGAATTCGGAGATGGAGGGGAATGTGTTCGGAAGGCAGGGAGGGGGGGTTGAACCCAGAGCCGCTCGGCGGCAGCGGGGCTGCGTGGGGAGTCCCCTCTTCGTGTTTCCCCCACGTTCCCGCCCCGAGCCGGCGGAGGGTGCCGTGGGGGTGTGGGTCCGTCCTACCTGGGGGCTCCTCTCGGCCGGGTTCTTCATCACCGCCTGGCGGAAGCTGTTATCCACGTAGGACGCCATCGCGCTCCTCCTGCCTCCCGGGGAAGGGGATGGAGGGAGGGCCGGCCGCGGCCTAGGAGCTGCGGGGGGCTGCGCGGCCGGGGGAGCGCCGGGCGGAGGAGGAGGCGGCGCGGCGCGGAGACACACCGCGGGGGCTCAGCAG
>VXBW01007537.1:651842-667716 GCA_013400375.1 Thinocorus orbignyianus | reverse complement strand
CCTTCCCCCAAAAAGGCATCCCTATGCTTTTTAAACACCACCACCCCCCCCCAAATAAAAGCATCTTGACCATCCAGAGGGGTCATCACCGTTGCATCTTCGCTGACGGATCCCTGTGGATGAGGAGCAAGCTGGACCCGCAATAAAAAATAAATAAATAAATAAATAAATACATAGATAGATAGATAGACAGACAGACAGATAGATAGATAAATAAAAGATTGGATCTGGTGTCTCCCAGCTTTTGAGGAGGCCACCTGTTGTCAGTCTTCTCAAGAATCATCACAGCATTTTCATGGTGGAAAGGGACCTCTGAGAGCATTGAGTCCAACCATATACACACCAACAAAAACAAAAAAAAAAAAAAANAGAAAAAAACAAACAAACAAAAAAAAGAAGCCACAAAACAAAACAAAACAAAAAACCCCACCCTACAAACCATCACAAAAAACACCAAAATCACCCGACTCAACAATCTCGGCCACTACAGCGTGCCCTGAAGTGCCACATCTACACATTTCTTAAACACCTCCAAGGATAGTGACTCCACCACCTCCCTGGGCAGGCTGTTCCAGTGCCTGACCACCCTCTCAGTGAAGGGATTCTTCCTAATATCTAATCTAAACCTCCCCTGCCGCAGCTTCAGACCAGCTGGATGTCCCCTCTGTCACCACTCTTTGGGATAAAAAAGGAGGAAGGGAAGGGTGCGAAATCTTAAATCTAACACATCTTTTTTTCTTTGTTTCTTTTTTTCTTTTTCTTTTTTTTTTTTTTGGCTATCTAGCACCTTCTTCATCTTCTTCCCACGTGAATTCAAGTTTTTAAAGAGTAAAGGTCTTGCAACATGGCTGATTTTCTTTGTTTACCGCGACACCAAGCACGTCTCAACAGCAGCTTGACAAACATGAAGCGTGGAAGTATTATTAATGTGCCATTAACGGCAGTGTAATACTATTAATGTATTTGCTTTTACGAGCGATGTGTAGCCTTTGCTGATATGGATCACACAATGTAAACAATGTCAACATGAAGAAATCTGTTTGATTTCCACTCACTAGGAGCAGTTTGCTGATTTTAATCACAAGCAAGGGAGTATAATTTTTATTTATACATTTTATTTGCAAAAATTCACAGGCCTAACCATTTTTTTTCATACATGACATATACAGTTGGTCTCAGGAGACAAAATCTTAGGTTTTTTGACATACGTGGCTCTGAAACAGGCTATGTCCTCAGGCAGTAATCTACTAAACCTACTGAATTTCTTCGTATGGCTCATTAACAAAGATAACTCTTTGGGCTAACCCTGCTCATATGTGCCAGCAAAATATTTTTGCAGCTAATACCAGTAATTCTGGGCAGACCATGGGAAAAGACTAGGGAGGGCTCCACATCCTGACTACATCTTGCTTGTCGGTGCTTATTAATAGGACCTTATGGGGAATTATTATTTTATTTAACTAACAGATTGAAAATGTAACGTCCTTTGCCCTAAAAAATAGCAGTTTTAAATACGCCTTGCATTCATCATCCAGAGAGTATCATTTCTTCAAATTAATCAAGCCTGCAGCTATGGGAAAGTGCCAGTTTTTCTGAAGCTCAGCTTACCAACCCGGGAGTGCTACGATTCCCTTCTTTTTGTGGGGCATATGTATAGGGCAAATGCCGCAGGAATGCAAGGAATGCTCTCCTGGGTTTCACTCCTCAAGCACTTCAGGGCACCTATTCCCTCCTGCTACAGACTAGTTTGCCTGACATCTTCATATCTCTACATCAAAACAGAGCTGCCCACTCTATTTTAATATGCAATTATCTTTCATTTCAGACATATGAGCTGTACCAGCATCAAGTGCAGTGTTTCACTATGATTAATTTTTTGTTGTGTCTTCTGGTAACACAATACCTGAGATTCACAGTGATATTTAACTTCAGCCGATGGGATTTTGGGAGCTCTGACTGTATTCTGACCAGTGTAACAAATCTTGATGGTTAGAGACGGATGGCAAAGGCCTATCACATGCCACATGAGGTGTTATAAACAGGAATGAATGAAAGATAGAGAATTATGTACAAATACATTCAACAATCTCTTAACAATATTTAGGAAAATGTTGCATTAACACCTTTTTGGTGTCTGTAAGCAACATATTTGTATAATACAGACGCTTCTGATTGTTTATGTTCTCCACAGTAGATGCAAGCCTGTCCTTTATGCTGTTTTTTTCCCTAGCTGAAATTAGAATAGCTCTTACATCTGAATAGGAAAAAACCAGCAAATAATCATCAAGATGCAGAGTAAGGACAATAATTATTAGAGAACACATATGATTATCACTGGAAACTCCTATTTTTCATGCAAATATTCTGAAAAATATGATATGCAGCATCAAATGTTTTTGCAGCTTTCATCTTCCCTTAGTCTTTCCTGTTCTCTAAATTCAGCAGTAAATCAGTACATTTTAGAATTCACATATATACCAGGAGCTGCTGTTCATTTTGCAGTTGCTTTGGTTGTTCTTCAGGCTATATTATCCAGCCTGATTTACAATGGGTTTGGGGGAAAGGGAGGTGTTGTTTGGGCTGGTCATGTTTTACATTATGTAGGTTTCTTACCCCATATTGCACTAGGAAACCAAGAGTTAACCATGGACGTTACATGAAAGTACATACAGTATTGATATTTCAGCAACGTGAAAAGGTTGTGACTCAAAATGTGACAGCTCAGCATAATATCCTTTTAGATAGCTGTAACTAAGCACTATGTTAAAGTATTTTAGAGAAGTGTTTTGCCCTAGAAATACAGAGTTTCTGCCTTCCTGAATATCTCTCTTTCTTTGAAGGGATAAACTGAAATAGTCAGGTCAAACAGTTACTAAAATGCCAGGGAAACAAATTCAGCATTTCTGTGTGCTATTTGCTCATTTGCTAACCTTCATTTTTAAAATCATACTTGCGCTTTGAGAGGCTGGGACTAGACTTAGTCATAGAGCTTTTAATTTGCGACACCAGTTATCAGTCACCCACACTTCAGATGCCTGGTTTGCTCCAAGGAAGCTGGTCTGCCCTGCTGGGGAAACAGAACATCACCCCTTTGGGGATTTTAGTAGACTATATACACTTGGTATGGATATAAACCTATGGATGTCCTTTTATCACCTTTCTTTGGATAAACAGTTGTTTTCATTTAGTTTCTGNAGGCCTTGCTCCTCCTTGTCCCTGTACCTGGCGAGGCTCGAAAACAGAGACCTTGAATCTCACAGAGTCTGGCTGGCTATAAAGTAAATATTTTCATGAATTCAGACACTAGGAGTCTTCTAAAAGTGTAATTTTCCCAGCATTAGAAGAAAAGTTATTCCTGGGCCTCTCAACCCAGGACATGGAGACAGCATGGCAGCTGAAGCTGGCTGAGCTCCAGACGTTGGGACTGCCCACCTTCTTCCCAGCCCTCTCCAGGCACCTTCTCAGCAACCATAAAATGTTACTTTCATAACCATTGGTAGAAGTGGACAGTAAAAGGGAACAGAAGTATTGGCCTGGCAAACCACTCCAGAACCGACCTTGAGAACAATAGCCACCACCACTGGGCTGGGCAGAAGCCAATTTTATTGGATTTGAAGTCAAAGATGAATGATTTCAGGTACAAGTAAGGCCACTACCAAGGAGACGCTATCTCATTTGAACAAGATTAGCCTCTATGTTCTGTCTTTTGGGGTGGCAACATTTCCAAGAATGCTGTCCCTCATCTTTTGCGATTTATACATGGCTGGAAATATTACATTTGCAACTCCAGTTTTTATCTTCTACAAAATGATGAAAGGCATGTGGGGATTTTCGTTTGTTTGTTTCTTTGTTTGGGGCTCTTTTGTTAGTTTTTTTGCATATCATCCTCCAGTTATGTGGCTGTTTGCCAACTACTGACCACTAGTGTAGAGTACGTAACTTCCACCCTGTGCCCCCGAACCAGAGGGTGGGACAGAAAGGTAGCAGTGAGTTAACACTCTTGAATCTTCACTGCCAGGTTATGATCCTTCTGTACTTATAAAGCAGTATAAAATTCAAAAGGTTGTAAAAGAGTTTGGCCTGTAGCATAAAGCAAAATTTGTTGTTTGTTCTTTCTTAAAAGAAAAAAAAAGAGAGAAGAATTTGTGATTAGTATAATGCATTTCATACATTTATTCAGAATTTGCCACTGTTTGCACAGCTACATTTGGGAATATTTATCATTCGACTTCTGCTGTAACTGCAAATGTATGCAAAGCGGCTTTAACTACTTAGTTTAATACTAGCAGTGGCACCCCAGGGACTGGCTGTCCAAGTCCAAGTATTTACACAGTTGTTGTATTTACATACTATCCAAGTATTTACATGGCTGTGTGAGAGGAATTTGCAGCCCACAGGGTGTTCCCTTCAGCTGCCCTGATAAAGGTGTCCAGGCAAGAGGAACGGTGGCTGAAATACATGTTGCAGCAGCACCTCAGAGGTATAGTATTGGACGGTGGCCCCTATGCTACCTATTGTATGAAGACTGAACAAATTAGCAGGAGCTCTTGAAGGTCAAGGCTATATTTCTGAAGTAAGCTCAGGTCCATCTACACAAGCTTCATTTGTGCTTGTAACCATGATAAAGGTGTGCCCCTTATCTCTCGGGAGTGGAAGTTATGATATGAGAAGATTGTGAGTCTCCTATCTTGGTACATCCACTGGGAAAGGTGAGCTCAGGACCCTCACTTCAACATCATCTGCTTCAGATTCTCCTTCTGTGAAGAGGGGCATAAAAGTTTTAACTCAGCTTCTTAGGTGAAGTACTCTGAGACATAAGGAAAGCACTGCGAAGTGCTGTTACTAATAACACTAACAGCATTTTGAGTTTTCTTAAACAGAGAATTAACCACATACATAGAAGCAGTCAAATAGCATCTTTTGTCATTAGGAAGATGTGCAGTGAAAGAAGTTGTTTCAGTGTGACGGTGATGCAAAGCGCATGGCAAGAAGTTGGTGCTTCAGGGCCGGTGCGCTCTGGACAGGCTGCCAGCAAAGAGAGGTGCCCTGTGGTGGCTTCTGAATTGCACCCACTGCACAGTGACTGAGAACAGGGCCCTTTTAGATAGATGACAATTTCTGTATCATAGATAGGTTAAAAAAATGCACTCTACTCCTTTCCAAATAGTCATCCACAGTCTAATACAGGCAGGATAAACATAAGAGCGATTTCAACTGTTGGAGTTGTATTACAACACAGTTTTGTGAACCACATGTTTAGTGCCACATATATAAAAAATATTATATTTCAGTAAATAGCATCCCAAATAAGGAAAAAAATAATTCATTTTTATTCACTGCCTTTGAAGTTTTCATTACTGAACAAATTAAAGCCCAAACTTACATTTCAGTGTTTTGGTTTTAAACCAATATATTTCCTGAAACAAAAAGACAAACCTACTCTTTCTAAAACAATTGTAATTGAGTTGTTTAAAATAATCTTTTGAAGTTTCTACAATACAAGCATTACATGACTGTGCCAGCATATCAAAAGGGGAAATTGTCTAGAAGTCAATCTAGACAGGATTACTGTCTATTCAAAGCTGGCCAAGTCTTTAAAAGAATTTAACTCATAGGTATTAATGATAGATAGCCAGATGACCATTAATTTCCAACGATACTGCTTTTTGTAAAACACTAGAAGATAATAAAGTTATCTAATAGATCATGCAGAATGATGAATAAAACATGTAAAGCTCTGTAAGGAAAATGGAACACATAGGAGGTAGGAATTTTATTCCTGCACAAAGATATGAAATATTTATAAGAGAAAAATTTGTTGTTAACATTATTATTAAGACCTTTCACTCCAAATGCGCTATTTTCAGTATTAGGATTCTATGCTGATTGCCTCATTTTAACTGCCTACCATCAGAAATCTTTTCTTTTTTTTTAAAGTCATCATTATTACATATGATTGAAGTGTTTGGATTCAGTCAGTAGAGCTGTTTCAAAAAATATGAATATATTTATAACTTTTGGCATTACCGCAGGGCATTATTCTACAAATTGAGTTTACAGCTAGTAGCATTTTTCTATAATGAATTATTGATTAATTATTCCATATATTGCCTGCCCTTGCTCAGCCAGCAAGCACTGCTTAGTGCACTGCTAAATCAGCCCGTGCTAGAACTATTCCTTGGACTGAGTCCCGGATGCCACATTCCCGTCAGCTTTCACCTCTTTACTCTTGTCACCATCTTCCACAGAAATCATCCATGGTCTTTCCCACTTGCTTTAACACGCTATACTGCATCACAAATATATTCCAACATGATATTACTGGTGCTTATTAGAAGAGCATTTGCATTTACATTGCCTCCTAACAACCTTTATAAATTATTCCCTTCCTTTGAAATTAATAGTCATTGTGTATAATGTTTATGAGGTTCAGCCTTCTTTGTCCTTCAGTCACTGTTTAGATCTGTTCAAAGCATATGGGGATGTGTGGGTGTGAACTTCACTGAATGTTTCTATGCTGTGCTTATATGTCCTGGCAAAGCATATTCACACCTATATCATAATGTGACAAGTACTAGGTACCAATTTAAACAGATAGAATCAACTTTCAGTTCAGTAAGTGCTAGAAAAGTTAATATTTTTGTTACTTACAAATCAGTGATACCACACTGCATCAGTTTATATTCCATTTATTTTTCCAGGAAGAAATCATCCAGTACCGGGAATAAAACAGTATTAAAATCTAATTTCACCTTATCCCAAGAAGTCATATTGCAGATAGATCAACACTGAGGTAAGCTGTCAAGGTGATATAAGCTTATCATAGAATTGTCCTGACAGTTCTGGACAAGTTAACCACAATATGCCTAGCTTTGTGAGTGCAAAGCGCCTCGCTGCATCCACAATCCAAGAACACTCTTACCAGACCGATCGTAGAAAAAAACCGCTTGTGTTCAAGACATTGTTATGATCAAGTTTGTTTCACACAGACTCTATAATCACAAGTAATGTCAGCAGCGAAAATTAAGACTTTCCACTCCTTTCTTTTTGTAAAGAACTTAATACTAAGAGATCCCTATTTTCACTGGGACCTTCAGCTTCCGTAGAAATACACCGGAATAAATGCAAGCATTAAATTAACTTGGACCAAGAAATTCTTGACTAATACAAAAAATAGAGACCTGAAGGAACAGACAAAAATAAGCAGCACTGCGCAGGTGAGCAGTCATTCACCATGGGGTAGAAGTTTACGCAGTGTATTCTTTGTGTTACCTGGATCTATAGTTAAGACAGAGAGCAATAAATTTTCAGTTTTGTTCATTTTTGGGTGTTAATCTTACTATTTGTTTCATTTATGAATCAAATATAATATTCTTCAAACACTCAGTAGCTAACTGGAATAAGCATTACCTTCCTACTCCTGTAACAACAGATTTATGCTGGGGACATAGAATCATAGAATCATCCAGGCCGGAAGGGACCTCCAAAGGTCATCTAGTCCAACCTCCCCACAGTCGCAGGGACACCCCCAACTAGACCAGGTTGCCCAGGGCCTCATCGAGCCTCACCTTGAATATCTCCAGGGAAGGAACCTCAACCACCTCCCTGGGCATCCTGTTCCAGTGTTCCTCTGGACCCGCATGGGAACCAGCTGTCTGTTTCACTTTTCATCTCCAGAACAAATTTAAAAGAAAAAAAAAAAAAATTAAAATGGGGAAGTTGCCAATGAAGATCTATAGCTGACCAACCATATCTTGTAAATGTGTTTTCTAAGTCAGGAAAAGAAACTGAAATGTGGGAAGAAATAGCACAGAAAGAGGTAGGGGAGATTAACATTTTTTAGGAAATCAAGTGACTCTTTGGAAGATGTATGTTTTTTGAAAAGCACATGAATTCTTAAAGATTTTGTCAGGGGGAAGATCTTTGTTAGGAATTGTCCCTTTTTTGTGCTATTAGCAACTTAAAAAGCTGCTGACATATGCTGGTGTTTGGCTGGCATGATGTACACTACGACAATAAGCACACTCCTGTCACCCATGTTTAATTTTTATTTCTCTTTCTTCAGCTTGACCTAGCCAGCATGGAGACAGCTCAGTGTGTTTAGTCCTTGGGATAAGGAAGTCTTGAAATACTTCAGAAGTATCCTCCTGCAAATAAACTAGAGGGTGGGGATTGGCATCCATGTGCTCTTGTTCATGTGTAATTTAGCATCCATGGGAGGAAGCAGATTCTTCAGCTGAAGATGAGCTAAGGCAGAGCATTTCTCCTGCTTCAGTGTATTGTTGCATTACAGTCCAGGTCCTCATCTGAATCAAATCCATGTATTTCAATGAGATCAACAATATCCTGCTAGTTTAAGACAGCTAAGGACCTGCTCCTTGGCTCTGATCCCTGATCGGGACTGCAGGGAGCTCTCAGAGTGTTGCAGCACAGGATAGATATGCCCCTTTGAGATTCGAGCTAGAAAAAAAACCCTGATACACTGCTTTAAACACCCAGAAAGAGAGACCTTTCTAAGGTCAGCTCAGCCGTGCCCCTGGGAAGGGGTGCATGACGAACAACAAAACAGTCTTGCCCCTGTTTGCCCAATGGTGACATCCGTGTCTTGTTAGCAACGTGCAAACTTTTAAAATCGTTCTTCTCTCAGGTGGAAGTGAGCTGTATAACTTCATTCCATTGATGTGAATAGCTCACAATTTTGCCTCAAGCTTTAGCATTACTATTGCATTCAGGTATGAAGGTAGATTCCTCTTGCCGTGGAGGAGAAGAACTGAAGTACAAGAGAAAATTTCATCTTTAATTAATTTATCCTGGTCCCATGTGTTCCAAAAATAATACTAATCCTCCAGAAGTTAAGTATTTGCATGGATCTTTTGTTATATTCAAAGAGACTTTCAAAGTTCTATTTGAAGTACCCATAATTCTTAACCCACATTCATCACTAATACACTTTCAGTAAGAGCCTCACTTCACCATAAATGTAAATCTCTGAGCCAGACAGTGGGTTGATAATCCTGGGCAATGTAAAAACAATTGATTAAAAGCACACATCAGGACACATTCAAAGTGCAAAGAGGGGCCTTCCAAGCCAAATATCACACGTTTTTTTGAAACCAGCAATAATGGTAGAGATAGTCAGTTGACTTGAACTTGGAGATCAACACTGAAGCTAGGGGAAGTCTTTTCCTACCGTGTTTAGATCTTAAAAGATCTGTGCAGTCAAGTTGCATGTGATCTGGGAGTCAAGTTGAACTTCACTTTGCAGGAGCTTCAGCGCTGATACTTCCAAAGGTAGTCCTATGGGAAATAAGAAAGGGATTTGTAGGTGGGTGGAAGTGTGATGACGTTTGAAAATAAACTGACCCACAGGTGGGCTGAACCCATTCTGCAGTGCTTGAAAATCTGTTTTTGTAAATTTCAAAGAGGAATAAAAGTACTGAACATGTTCAAAGTGTTACACGGCTTTGAAATAGTAACTTAAATACCTCATGGTTTTGTGAATGAGAATACATGTGTTTTGTCATCAAGACCCTGCAGGTGCATCATAGCCCTGGTAAAGCACCTCTTTACCCCAAATGTTCAAGATTAAATCTTGGTATCTTTAACCTCTAACAGGCATTTACAACTCTTTTGAAGGCAACTGAATACCTTTAATTGGCCCAGATGTACTCACTTACATGATAATAAAGTGAAATAGGGTAGCTGACATTAAAAGCTGTGGATGTGGAATCCATAAAAATGTAGTAATTTGTTCCAGCTGTAATTTCCCATAAAATAATTTTGATTAATTCATTTGTCCATCATTTTCCTGAATTTGTCTGAAACACCACATAGTTGTCGGAATACCAGGAAATAACTCACATTTCCCTTTTCTACAGAGTAATTTCTAGGCCCAGATACCTTTCCCAGAGCAGCAAGAGGTAGAAGATCCAAATGTAGAGTTATTCTGGAAAATAGGTAAGGATCCATTTTGGAGGTAAAAAAGTGTGTCTGCTTTATTCCCTTCCACTCCTTCACTCTACTGTATCCAGCATGGAAAGACAGTCCTCTCAGCTGCACCAGAGAGTTTAGTATCTTATTCTCAGCATCTTTCCTGAGATGCTGCAGAGTCCTTTTTTTGGTGGACGTAAGGCAAAAACAGGGGCTATGAGAATGAATAACTTCCCTCTGTAGGGGAAGATCAGGTTCAAGACCATCTGAGGAACCTGAAGGAGCGTAAGTCCATGAGACCTGATAAATCCATCCACAGGTCCTGAGGGAACTAGCAGATGAAGTTGCTAAGGCACTTTCCATTATATTTGAGAAGTCATGGCAGGCTGGTGAAGTTCCCGTTGTGTGGGAAAGGTGAATCATAACCCCCATTTTCAAAAAGGGGAAAAAAGGAAGACCTGGGGAACTACAGGCCCGTCAGTCTCACCTCTGTGCCTTGCAAGATCAGGAGCAGATCCTCCTGGAACCTCTGCTAAGGCACATGGAAAATAAGGAGGTGATTGGTGACAGCCAACAAGGTTTCACCAAGGGCGAGTCATGTCTGACAAGTTTAGTGGCCTTCTATGATGCTACTACAGTGTTGCTAGATAAGGGAAGAACAACAGACATCGTTTACTTGTACCTATACAAAGCATTTGACACTGTCCCGCACAACATCCTGGTCTTTAAATTGGAAAGGTGTGGAGTTGATGAATGGACCACTCAGTGGATAAGGAACTGGCTGGCTGGCCGCATTCAGAGGGTTGTGGTCAACGGCTCAATGTCCAAGTGTAAGCCGATGATGAGCTGTGTTCCTCAAGGGTCTGTACTGGGACCAGTGCTGTTTAACATCTTTGTCAGCAACATGGACAGCGGGATTGAATGCACCTTCAGCAAGTTTGCCGAGGACACCAAGCTGTGTGGCACAATTGACATGCTGGATGGAAGGGGTGCCATCCAGAAGGACCCGGCCAGGCTTGAGAGGTCTGTGTGAATCTCATGAAGTTCAACCAGGCCAAGTGTAAGATCCTGCACCTGGGTCATGGCAATTCCAAGAACAAACACAGGTTGGGCGGAGAAGGGATTGAGACCAGCCCTAAGGAGAAAGACTTGGGGGTGTTGGTGGGCAAGAAGCTCAACATGAGCCAGCAATATATGCTTGCAGCCCAGAAAACCACCCAAATCCTGGGCTGCATTGAAAGAAGTGTGGCCAGCAGGTCGCAGGAGGTGATTCTACCCCTCTATTCCACTCTGGTGAGACCCCATCTGGAGTACTGTGTCCAGATTTGGAGTCCTTAGCCCAGGAAGAAGACTGACCTGTTTGATTGGGTCCAGAAGAGGGCCATGAAGATGATCAGAGGGCTGGAGCAACTCTTGTATGAACACAGGCCTGGAGAAGAGAAGGCTCTGGGGAGACCTTCAAGCAGCTTTCCAGTACCTAAAAGGGGCCTACAGGCAAGATGGGGAGAGACTCCTTTGTCAAGGAGTAGAGCAATAGAACGAGGGTTTAGACTGCAAGAGGGGAGTGTTAGATTCAATATTAGAAAGAAATTCTTTACTGTTAGGGTGGTGAAGCACTGAAACAGGCTGCCCAAAGTAGCTGTGAACACCCCATCCCTGGAAGTCTTCAAGGCCAGGCTTTGAGAAACCTAATCTAATAAGAGGTGTCCCTGCCCATGGTAGAGGAGTTGAACTAGGTGATCTTTGAGGTCCCTTCCAACCCAAACCATTCTATGATTCGATGATGACTATGTCATTATTAGTGGGAAAAAAGAAAAAGTCTTAGAGACAACAAAGCTTAGCCAAAATGAGGAAGATGAAGCAGAATTAAAATGAATACTAGCTTTAAGCTATCTAGCTTTAGCCTTCTTATGACTTAAGCTATACAGGCTATTCTCAACCTATTTATCCGGAAAGCAGAAGGAAGGTTCATGTCAATAAAGCAAATCGTCTTGCTTACCATCTCCTACCGGTCAATTCTTGCTGGTTTATTCAAGACAAGTGCCTCACCATCTCACAGCCTTATTAACTATTCCTTGTGGGGTTAAGGTGAGTACTGTTTTCCAAGCAAATTTCCTCCAGCTACCTATGTAGACCCCGAGCCTCACTGAGGCTACAAAGACCCTTAATGCTAGTTATTAAACACCCTTCAAGGGCTTACTGACCTAGTTTAGAAACCTCATCTCACAGAGTGGTCTTGGCCCTGGCCAGATTACGTATGCTGTTCGACATTTGAAACTTTTATTGGCTTGTCTGTGTAAGGTAAAGCATGCCAATGTAGTCATGTCAGTAAAAGCTCAGTAAGAATACACAATTATAAAGATGCCTTTCACAGCTACAGCTTATTCCAACCCCCTCACTAAGATGAGATGCAGTATTAGAAGAGCTTTCAGTGGAAGGGAGTTCATACTGGGACTGTTGCTGCTACTGTTGCTGCTTTAATTATAATCATGCAGTTAAAGCAGAGGAAAAAAAAAATTCTGCACTTTCCTTTCAACTGAGAAGACAAGCATTTTTCATCACTCATCCTAAAATCATTTCCCTGTGTTTTGAAGTATGGTTTGAGGCAAGCGCTCCCAATCTTCTATCAAACTTGCGTCTTTTTGATGATCCCCTTAGGCTGCTGCTCTGCAGTACTAATTCAAGCTTAGTGCAGTAGGAAATTTGGCCTTATAAATTTTAGAAATGCTGCGTATTTATCTAGTAGTACTATAACCTGAGAGACATTTAATTTTTGATGTCACTAATCACTTCTTTCATATGCAAAAACATGCTGCCATGGTGAAATCTAATGATTTTTTTTTTTCTTTAGACAGTAAAACATCACAGAAGAACACTAGGAAAGCGCAAAGATTTCCTGCCTTTATAATGCTTGCTGTGTGATACATCCTTGAACAAGTCACCAACATGTATCTCTCCTTGTTATGAAGCATGTTAACAAAAGGTGTGCACCTACCTCGCAGGGGCGTTCTGAGGGCTGGCGCTTGCAAAGACCTTTTGAGGATGAAAAGCATTATAGGAGTATTGAGCACTAATCTCGGGCATGTGGACAAGCTGCACACATTCGAAGTAAAAACCTTTCTAATGACATCCATCTGCATCTTGAATACAAGAAAGAAATTGTAAGACAGCCTGTCAATGATCAAGGCTTTTTCATGCAGCTCACCCTACTGTTTGGCAGCTGGCCAGCTCAGAGAGCCTACGGAGGAAAATGGCTCCAAAGGACAAAAATAAGCATGTTAAGCAGAGGACAGCCTTTGTGAAGGGTGAGAAAAATCAAGACAAATACCCTCAACTGCCACAGTGCTCTCTGGTACATGGAGGAATGAAGTGAGACGAAAGGGAAGGAAGAAACTGCAGTAGGCAGGATCCTCCTCACTACAGATAACGCTAGCCTGTATGCACTATAATGCTGAAATAAAACACGTTTCTACTTCAGGACCAAGCCTGCTTTGCATTAAGGATGTTGCTCTGTGGAGAGGCTGGGAAAGGTTTATTTGGAACTGCGGCACCTAAGCCAACCAGGAAGGCATGCCAACCTTCAAAACTGTATTAACACCACCGCAAAGTCCTTCAAAAACTTTGTGGGGCAATGTAGTGTGATCAGAGCATGCTGAGAAGGTCCGACTGGCACTTCTTCTGACACCAACCTTTTTATTCAATGGGACTTATCTTGCTGTCAAAGGCCCTTCAACTGGTGCTGCTGACATGCAGGGCACTGGCTCCCTGAGTCCTCCCCTACTATTACAAGCCCTCGTGTAGAATCATCAGCAAATTCTTTTGCCTGATATATACACACACACATATATATATCTCCAATGTCAGAACTAGCCCCCTTACTTCCTCTCACCAGTCATCTATGAATTCATTTCACTCAAGCTGTGCTCCAGCTGTACAGCATTGCAGTGCTGCGGCAAACATATGGAGTTTCAGCCAATAGTCCTCCTTCACTTCCTACAGGCTTTCAGTCTCTCTCTCTCCCTCAGTGCCTCATCTGCTACTTTGGATGCAGCAAAGTTTAATTAAAAATAAAATATGCAGGGGTTGAACTAATAAAAATAAAAACTCCATCTATATATTTAGATAATTTCACCTGGAAATATTTCTGGTCTTCCATTAAAATGTTTACATGCAAGAGATTTCTCCTCTAATAAATCATAATTTACATTTAGATAGTACCTTTTATCCTGATATTTCATCTTTACAGAAAAGTTGATTCCAGTCATGACTCGTGTAGCCTTTCATTCAAATTCCTGCCATATAGAAAGAGCCCAGTATTAAATATTTAAGCGGCTTTTAATTCATGTTATCTTGCCACAGATCAATTTAGCACAACTCATCAACTGCTAACATGATCAATAATTAATGTGGCTGCAGGTCATCTACATCAGAGTTCCGTTACTCCTCTTAACGTCTGCCTGCAGTTTTGCTCCACGAGCCCAGGGAGAACAGGCCAGCTCTGCCATGGGTAACTGGAGCATAATGCATAGATTCAGTCCACTGAAATAAAAAAAAAAAAGAGGGGGGAAAAGGAAAAAAAAAAAAAAAAAAAAGAAAAAAAGAAACCAAGAACCCCACCAAAGCAGACGACTTTGAATATGCTCTCAGAAGCGTTCAGAATCCAACAGGTGAGCCCTGGTGAATTTTCCTAGCGTGGTATATCATATTACTAATCCCGGCATTTGACTTTTCGACTTCCCCCTCTCCACAGCAGGGATGACAGAGGAGCATGTGTCCATGCCTCAGCTGTTCCACTCCAGAGCCTGGCATCTTAACCCAAATTCTTTGCAGCTGAAGTTGAGATGCCACACTACGGACTGAAGCACTGTTCACTGACGTGGAGATATAACTAATCCAGTCAGTCATGGAAGGGATGGCAACCTCCAGCAGAAAGATTGGCAACTGGAAAGGGTGATGTTAGAGACCTACAGCATGCAAAAGTGAAATTAGTGTAATACAACCATTCATTTAGCTACATTGCAAAATACATCCAAAGTAACAGCCGCCTTAACTTGAGCTTGAGATAAGTGATTTAAATGTAGACAAAGCAAATAAATTTTCCAATAACGCAATAACTTGCCTGAGAACTCCAAGGTTTTTTTTTAACCAAATTCAGATCCACTGTAAGAACCGACAATCATATTTATTCTCATAGCAAAAAAAACCCCAACAACTATACCCAAACAAAACTACACTATGTCCACACCTAGAGTTTAGTAAGGCCTTTGATACAGTCTCTCACAGTATCCTCCTGGAGAAACTGGCTGCCTATGCCTTGGATGGGAGTACGCTCCGCTGGATTAAAAACTGGCTGGAGGGCAGGGCCCAGAGAGTGGTGGTGAATGAAGTTAAATCCAGGTGGCGGCTGGTCACAAGTGGTGTCTCCCAGGGCTCGGTACTGGGGCCAGTTCTCTTTAACATCTGGATTTGGGTCCTGCATTTGGGTCACAACAACCAATGCAGTGCTACAGGCTTGGGGAAGAGTGGCTGAGAGCTGCCTGATGGAAAAGGACCTGGGGGTGTTGGTCGACTGGTGGCTGAACATGAGCCAGCAGTGTGCCCAAGTGGCCAAGAAAGCCAACAAGCATCCTGGCCTGTGTCAGGAACAGTGTGGTGAGTAGGACTCAGGAGGTGATCGTCCCCCTCTACTCGGCACTGGTGAAGCCCCACCTTAAGTAATATGTACAGCTTGGGGCCCCTTACCACAAAAACGTCATTGAGGTGCTGGAGTGGGTCCTGAGAAAGGACATTGACACTGGTGAGCGGTCTGGAGAATAAGCCTTAAGAGGAGAGGCTGAGGGAGCTGGGATTGTTCAGCCTGGAGAAAAGGAGGTTGTGGGAAGACTTTATCACTCTCTACAACTACTTGAAAGGAGGTTGTAGAGAGGCGGGGGGCGGGGGTCTC
>VXBW01007537.1:567548-651776 GCA_013400375.1 Thinocorus orbignyianus | reverse complement strand
GCAATAGGACAAGAGGAAATGGCCTCATGTTGTGGCAGGGGAGGTTCAGATTGGATATCAGAAAACATTTTTACACTGAAAGGGTTATCGAGCATTGGAATGGGCTGCCCAGGGAGTTGGTTAAGGCACCACCCATGGAGGTTGATGGTTGGACTTAAAGGTCCCTTTTAACCCAGGCAATTCTATTACTCTATGTGGTAACAGACTAAGCACAATCCTCAAAATCAAATCTTGGAAAGAATGAAAATAACATATTAAGGGCAAATTTTTTAGCATGCCTTACCATCTTTACATGTCCTACAATGGGACTGTCACCAAATAAATAGCATCATTAACATCTGCTATGATTAAATCCCAGGAAGCAAAACATACGTGTATCTTTTTTAAATTCAGCCTTTCAGCAAAAACCTTGGCACCAAATTCATACATTCTTGAATTCATAGATTGCTGGATCCAACTATTACAATTGTTCATTTAGGAACTGTCTTTCAAAATAAAATAAAAAAAAATCTATCAAATCTAAGCAGGTAGAAAAAGCAGAACGTGAGCTGCAGCTCCAGTGTTTCCTCGTATCTCCCTTCATCTCAGAAACAGACCCTTCCAGCAAGACAGCTTGTCTGTAAGGCCTGAGGACATCCTGCTCTCCACCTCCACCATGAGGCTGTTTCAAAACTACATACACTTTTGCAAACCTTTTTAATGATGTTATTGTTCTTGCTGCTGAAAATTTTGAAATGATATGATTTAATCTGTAGTCCAATGACAGAGCAGTCATATTTTCCCATCTTTTATCTTTCAGTGACTTATTAGACTTTTGCTATACAAAATATAATAATGCCAATTAGAAGGATGGTCTTTTACTTTCATAATTAGACATGTCCAGGAAGCAGTCCTCTTCTGGCTGTGAGGAGGCCTGTGCTGAAAGGCTGGGAACCAAATTCAGCATCACAATAAAGCCTCATGTACTAGAAAATGTACAGGTTGCCCAGAGAAGCTGTGGCTGCCCCATCTCTGGAGGGGTTCAGGCCCAGGCTGGATGGGCCTTTGAGCTACCTGGTCTGGTGGGAGGTGTCCCTGCCCAGGGCAGAAGGTTGGAACTTGACGATCTTTAAGGTCCCTTCCAATCCAAACCATTCTATGATTCCATGATAATTGTCAAAAAATTTTGCATAGCATAAAGAGAGTCAAGAAAATTAAAGGTTCACCCCTTTCCTGTATGAAAATCAATACCAACATCAGGACCCCTAAGTGTAGCATCAGTTGTGCAAGGGTAACATCTCTTAAACTACACCGGTATTTAAATGGCTACACTTTTCCGTGAAGATGTGGGCTTGAGGATGAAACTGGCCTTTGGTAGCACGATAGCGTGGCATACCATTGCAGATGACCATTGCAGGTGCCGGCAGGAGGCTGTACCCAGCCTTAGAGATGCCTGGCAGAGGCTGGGTACTCTCCCACCCTGACATGACAGAGCACAAAACAAGCTGGCTGAAAGGCCTGGGGAAGAGGGTATTGGGAAAGCAAAGGGAGGAGTGAGACATGGGAGAAACCAGACTGGGAAGAGGAGGAAAGAGCAAGCTCACAGTGGGAGGAGCAGCTGCAAGGCCAAGAGGAGGAGCCCAGAGCAAAATGTTCTTGAACAAGTCACCTTGGTGATTCAGAGCCAGTGTCCACTAGCTCAGCTCTTACTCAGAAGATCAGCATGTGCCAGCAAGCATGAACAGACAAGCATCACCTATCAAACACTCAGATACTGCCCTTTAGGGATGGTTGGGGAAAACTATTGAAGCAACAATAAAAAGGCCTTAGAACACGAATCAGACTTGCCACGAGTGTTTAACTAGTGTTAATGAATACTGTGCTTTCCTTGATTATTCGTTAATTAGAAATCTTATTTCAGATGAGGATGGAAATATACAGAAAATCTCTTGCTGAGCATCTTTATTATTGCATGTGTTGCTGAAGCACTGAGGATTTGTATTGCACCATACTGGTCCCTTTGGATTTGCACACCTAGAAATGCCTCATGCCCTAAGGTGTTTACAAGTGAAAGAAGAAGCAGAAGACAACAGATGGAAGCAGCAGCTGGAGGATTGGCACACAGCTCCAACACACACACCAGCCAGACTTTTGTCTGGGGCTGTCTTATCCTGTATCCTTTGCNAAAAAAAAAAAATCTCAACAAAAGTAATGGGTGAACCAGAAAAACGTAATTTTAGAAAACCACCTGTATGTTCTCACTTAGACCACTTTCATGGAGTAGAGGACTCTGAAGAGCCATGACTGCTGTCTAAGAACCACCTTTTTAGATAAAGACCCCCTGAACTAGCAAATAACAGCAGAAACCCAAAAAATCAGAGTCTCTGCAACTCTGGTTTCTTTAAGACTAATCATTTTGCATGTCAATGGGCAGGGTCCAAGAGATTCATTGCACAGATATGGGTCTCAGAGTTTCCAAGGGTGGCTGCAGAAGCTGCCACCCCAGGGCTGCCATCCTGCTGGAGGGGAGATGGGACCAGAGCAACACCAAGGACACTCGCAGAGCCAAGGAGACAATATGTCACAATGCATCAATTCTCAGCGCCCGTGTGGGGGAAGGGCCCACAGCCACCACGATGGTGGGCAAAGGAGCACAGGTGAAGCAGGGTCTGGACCCTTCACAGACAAGGAGAGCCCACACCATGCCCTCGTCCCCCCACAGTGCCTCAGCCCAGAAAACTTACGTGGATGCAAGGGCAGTATTCTCAGGTAGGTGACAGCACCAGGGGTCTCAGAACCCCTCACATGGTGGGCTGCTGCATCTGCCTGGAGGACTGCAGGTCCTGCTGGGACAGGGGAAGGGCAACGTTGCTGCCTGTGTGCATTTCTGGTGGTTATCCAGTGAACCCTTGTTTAACACGATGAATTGCTGATTAAAGCAAAGGCAGCAAAGACAAGAAAAATTAAGTAGTGACCCAAAATACGTGTTAAATAGAGCCACAGTTTTTGTTCTCTTGGACAGCTTGATGCCTAAATAGAAAAAACAACCTTACTTTTTTTTGTTTACATTTTTCATATCAAGTAAGTATCTGGGTTTTTTTCAACCACGAGAGATTATTTGTTGTGTGCTAGGCCCACACCTGTGTGCACACCCAGAAACAGTAGCATGAACTGGTTACTTTTCCAATTTGCAAGTTTTTATGCCCTTCTCAGTAGCTTCCATTCATTACTTAGAAAGTGTGCCCCACACCTGCGTATTGAAGAAAAAACCCTGACCGTGTTGGAGGGGAGAACAAGGTTCTGCTCTGAGAGGCTGAAAGAAAGCCTCCTGCTGAGTGTCAGCAAGGATTTCCCAGCGTTTCTAGTTAACAGCAGTTACAGAGATGTTTTCCTACTACACCTCCACTTGAATTTCAAATGCACCAGTATAAAAGAGCAGATTGAAGAATAAAACTGATGGACTAAAAAATATGTACCTTGATTATATGTACCGGAATTTGTCTTGGAGCCTGTTTTTAAATTATAGTGATGGTCTGTGTATAGATTCACACTAATAATAATGTTTTAATAGTATGAATTTAGAAACTGATACCTTTCTGTACCCCTGTGGCTTGTAAAAATTAAATGAGATTTGTAGAAGTTTTACTTCAACACTCTTTCTTCCTTAAATGCCAAGGTACTAGAAACAATATCTGGATGGTATAAATTGTGTTACAATACAGTACATGTACTCCAGTAGTACTGAGTATGTGCTCTTCAAGTTATGCAGAGCAGTAGTTTCTGCTATTGGGGTTCAAGTGACAGGAAAATAAAAACTGCAATATGGAGTCAGACTAAGAAATCGTATCGTCTAATATCCTTGCCGAATTGCTCTTAAATCTTATTTGCAGTTTTTGCCTTGCAACTTCTTTGCAGTAAAAAGTGACTCAATTTAGCTATGAACTGCATGAAAAAGAATTTCCTTTGATGTTTTAAGCTATTCCTAGCAATTTAATTCTGGGTTTTGGCTTACGAAATCTTGCAACTGCTCCTTATTCACCTTCTTCAGAAAGGTCAATGTTTAGCATCTCTTTGCTGCAGCCTCTTCAAGTCATTCCTGAGAGAACATAAAATTTATTTAGACTTCCTGAAAAAGTGGAGCCAAATATATTGTCTTTAATACCAGATTGCTGCTAATTTTCAGCTTTTAAAATTCACAGAATGGCACAGGTAGGTAAGTACATTCACATTAACCACTTTCAGTACCTTTTCTCATTTCAACAGATCATTTCAGGAGACAGGTAAGAACGGCGAACAAGAACAGCACACAGTATTCAAGGTATAGGTGCAGCAGCAATATACTCAGTGGCACAGTATCTGGAGGTCATGTTGAGTTGCCTGTTCACTGTGAGCCAACCTAATATCATCCCCATTCCCTGGCAGAAGGGGCACATAGCCGTAAAATCGCACAGTCTAAGTTGTATAAATAGCACCCACCAACAAAACTAGCTTGTCAGTTTACCTATTCAACTCTTCTGCAGCATTGTTAATACCATTAAAAAATAGAGCGAATTTCAGAAAAATGTCAAGTTGGATAAACCTATTTCAATCCAATGACTGTGCTATGTGCTGTCCTAAGAGGTTTTTCTACCAAAGAACTTTTTTTGCCCTGCTTTTTACCAATCATGGTAAGATTGCTGTTACTCTCAGTGGATGGTGGATCACACTCTCTTAGGAGCGCGTGTTTTCTGGGGAAAGCACTTTTCCTGAGAAACTAATCTTGGAAAGTGCTTTGGACTCTTCTTGCTGACTGTCCTTAATCCAATAACATCGCAACAGTATTGTGTGACACAGGCGTTGCGCCCATGAATGATTTCTGCCAGGCAATTCTGAGACAAGAGGAATAGTCAAGGTTATTTTTAAAGCACCAGAAGTAACTTAATCGCAGCAACATAATTGCTAGTCGAGAATGCACAGCTTGCTATTAGTGACACTGATAGCTTGTAAAGGGAAAAGTAAATTTCACCTGATTATTTATACAGTTATGTTGCTTGTAATGGAGCAAGCGTGTTATTGCAGATTTACAACTTAGCAGATTGGTTCACAATTAGCATATTATTTATATGCATTCTAGGACTCTTCCGATAAGGAGACAAGCATCTACATTTTAAGCATCTAATATTCCAGATGGGCCTATGATTACTGTTTTATTTCCAATGTTTTAAAGATTAGAAGGTCTTCCGATCCACCTGGCAACCCTGAAGTCAAAAGGATTTGACCTTCTTGTATAGCCTTAGAAACCATCTTCTCAAGGAAGCAAAGAAAATAAACCGGATGATAAACCTGACCAAGCAGGGCTTTTTCACTGTATCATTTTAGTTATTCTCATAGAGAATCCTGATTAACCCCTTCAGTGACTGTTAGCAGGTGACAAGAAGGCAGAGCTTGCTTTTATTTCTTTGGCTCTATTCCTAAGAACCTCAGGCTCTTAATCAAATTTGGGAGAAAAGGCTAAGCAAATGAAAACAGGGTTAAATGCTACTTGAAGTATGCTTGATTGATACAGATTACCTTAGAAAGATATCTAACTGGGGTATTAAAATTATACTTCTGGTGTCAAAGGGCCCCATTATCTTTGTCTTCATAACCTGTATGTAGAGAGGGAAAGCACTAAAGAGGAAATATGAGAGACTGAGCTTCTACGCTCTGCACAAACACCACAAATGATGGGCTACTTGTGATTTCATCTGATGATGGCACACAGTTTCTCCCAGGCACCCAAAGGCATTCTCCTCTGTGTGTACGCCAGGATGGGAGCACTGCTCCAAGTGCCGCCCTCCCTGGGGCAACGCCGGCTTCAGTGGTTCTGACCTCCGGCTACTTGTTCCCATTTTCCACTGTTTGTTTTGGCACAACTGTTTCTCCCCAATCGGCCCCCCAAGGCCACATGGAAAATGAGACTAGTGACTTGATGTGGGTTAAAAATAACCAGGAAAAAGCCCAAAGCATTTTACCGTGCAGTGGAGAAGCAGTTGTTTTATTGCCCCAGGCAACCTCAAGTGGGCAGGCAGAGGGGCTGAAGCTGGCAGTGCTGCAAAGAAATGGCACATGGCGTCTCACCCAGTGCTGGTGTCTCGTATTAGATGGTGATGATCTCAGGGTTGTTCTCAGAGGGTGGATTCCTACACCAAGCAGGTGAACATCGTGATTGACAACTGCATGGGTAAACCCAGGAGACTGAGATATCCGAGATGTCTTTTTCTCTAAAGATAGCTGGAAGAAAAGGCAAAAAATGAGCAGTGAGAAGCAGATACTCTTCATGCCTGTGCTGCCCCTGACAAGTAGTTACCTCCATTTACTGACTGCCATTTAATGCTTTTCAAGAGGAGATATATTTAATGGACGAAAGACAGAAATGGTTTACGATGCTGAAATTCTGCTTCCATCTTTTCAAGAAAAACAAAGGAAGCAAAATTATCCAGAGAGACATATTTGCATTTTGAGTAACGTTTGAAATTACAGTCTGTAACAGAGCTTAAGCTTTTCATTATTTCTCCACTTCTCATTCACAAATTAATATTTAGCACTCAGTCTGGCTTGACTTATCAGTTTTAAGACAGAACAGAAAACCTTCTTGTCACTGATTCAGAGTCACTGGCCCTGGGGCTCTGTTTTCTGAGCAGCTCACTCCTGAAAATCACAGAGGACCTGAAGCTTGTGTGGAAATTAATAAATTCTGTTCTGAACACACTTCTTGGGCCTGCTTATGCTTTTCATTAAGCCTTTGTGAAACAGCTATTCCTAGATAATGCCAGCTGTGACCATTTTATACTGGAAAGCAATTGGGATGTTCCCGTTAAACTGGAACCAGGAAATCTTGCTCCAGAAAAAGAAAGTCCACACATGGCATTAATTTGAAAAGAATTAACAAGAGCAATACCAAGCACAACTCATGGTATTTGCTATATGTTTATATAGCATAGGTCAGGTTAAAATTGTTCATCACAGGGTGACAATTTCGGCCTTGATTCTTTGAAATCTTACACAAAATATGCTTAACTGTATCCACCACAAGTAGTAATCCTAACCACCAGCTTCAGCTGGTCAGATTATTGTCATCTGGAAGTTACTGTTTGGCTGGTAAGATGAACTATTTCTGTCACTGTTGAGGGAGTGGGAGGATGCTAATTCCCTAAAGGGTGTTGTAAACTCAAGCAATGGTTCCTTATTTAACAATTATTTGGTTCTCCATACTTTTAAATATTCCCCACTTGCATACATGCTTGCTGGGGAATAAGACTGCTAGGATTTATATGGTTATTTACTTACATTACTACAAATAAAATTAAATGTCCTAGCTTATAATTAATATTTCAGCAGTAACAGTGAAACAAAAGGAAAACCAGTCTCAGTGTTGTTTAAATAACTGTCATTCTTATCATTCTCTCTCCCCCCATTCATCATTCTGGGAATATACCCACAGCTTTCTCCAAAAGCTTGATCAAATAAATATGTCTTTCACTATGTCTAGAGAATCAGTGCATCTGGCCCAAGCTAAGGACCATACTGTAGAGATTTCAAGCCTCCGCAGAGTGTGCGCTGCCAGCAGCTCCTCTCTTTATCTGACCAAGAATAGCCTGCTCAAACGCCTTTGCTAAGCCAAAACTGCTGAGAGGCAGTCCCTCGGGAATGAAGCCAGGGTTTTTCCCAGTGACAGATATATTCCATCTTCATCCTTATTAATGGAACATTTATAATTGATTTTCTTTGTTTACCCTTTCCCTTATTCTACAAGGAAGAACAAAAGTCTAAACTTTGCTTCCTGTATGACAAACAAGAAGGCATTCCTTGCAGAGTATTAATCATACGGCAGGAAGCACTGAGAGAAAGCTTGACTTTCTATTAAATTACAATTCAATTTTTACCAATTATTCAAATACATTGTTTCTTCTGAAGCCCAGACAGAACAGTAACACACATAACTAGTGAAGATTCTTCTCTGGAAAGGGGAACGTTCAGTTACATGAATGTTCAGGCTATGGAGTTGAAAAATAATAAACCTGATGGAAAAATCAGGACATAGTTCCAAGCTATATTTTCTCTGGCAGCAAAGTCATTTTAAGCAGTTCCTGCTTTTTATTTTTGCACCTATGACACAGTCCACTGCCTCTGCACTTGTGCTGATGTGACTGATTTGGAGCTGTACTATAAACTGGATCAGTGAAATCTTGGGAAAATTTCCCCATCACCTTTAATTAACAATGAAAATGTTATAAATTAGCAGGACCCCATAATGAAGAGGCTTTGGAACCATGCTGTGCATCAGCTATTAACTCAGAGAAGCAGGCTCCGTTAGTACCCGTTCCTCAGAGCTCAGCTGCTGATTACAGGATGCTGGAAACATGGATACGATGTTAAAGGAAGCATTGCATGGAATACTCACACTTGAAATTTATCCCCGTGCTGAATAAGACTAAATCTGTTTTTAAAAGGTGCCCTTACTTTTTCATGTAATACAGTCAAAACAAAAATCATCAGCCTTTACTGAGAGGCTTAATCTGACTTGGAGTTGAACTGAAGTGATCTTTGTTTCAACTGCATCTGCACATAGTGATCTATTTTCAGTTAATATGAATCCTGAGAGAACATATGGCTTGGAAATGAATCCCTTGCCTAGGAATAGGAGTAAAGTATTATCTACACTTGAAAGTTCAGTTGGATTAACATATAATTATAGAAACTATTCTGGAATAACACCCCAAGTGTTTCACAAAAGGAGTTCCTCTCTGTTCCTGTTTTGCTTCATCCATTTTCAACAGCTGCTATGTGTGAAAACTCACCCTCCTGTTTTGTACCTTTGTTTTTATTTTCTGATAACTATGATAGTCTGGGGGATGATTTTATTCTTTTTTTTTCATCCTCAGCCTGGATCAATACAGCTCTACTAGCTAAAGCAATAGCATAAATATCAGTAGACCAGCAGGGAATTGATTTAAATTTATACCAGCAATGATGTCGTCTGGTATCATCAGCTGCTGCTCCAGTAGGAGACTTTGTCAGCACACTTCTAATGGTTTGTCCTTTTAACTAAAAACATGGCTTGTGGCTTTTCCAGAGGCCTAAACTCACACTATGCTTTAAAAACTCTCTGTGTGACAAAGCTTTAGGGCTGAGCCTGATGCAACAGGAACTCTGGTTGATGTCCAAAGACCTGTCTTCTACTGATAATAATAAAAGCTTTTTAGAACTTTTTTTTTTCTTTTCTTTTTTTTACTCCCTCCTCCCCCAATACGAACGACAGATATTTGGTCCTCAGCTTGAAACCTGTGTGGAGTTTATCTGGCTAATTGATATTTGATGGCTGAATCTTCATAAAGTCCCAGTTATAGAGGGATGGAAATAGTAATAAGATTGTCCCTCTCAGGCAGTCACAATCTTAACTTAGTCATACTAAAATTGGGGTATCTTTTTTGAAGCTATTATCCAAAGCTTTGTAATAACCATTAAGGAAGAATCTGCCTTTATATGCTGTCAAGCTCTAACAACCCTCAGTTTTGGCAGTAGAAATATCAATACTAATCTCAGGCTGTAAATTGATGCTACAGAGACTTTGGTGATTTATGAGTTCCCATAACCCTCTTGCTCTCTGTGCATAGGTGAGAGACACATCTTGTAATCACAAGCCCCCTTAGATTGAGTTTCTATCTTTGTGTTACTAAAGCAATTTTCTGAATACTTGATTTACTTATATTTAGTCCATACAGACCATAACAGCACCTTATGAATTTCACAGTGCTCATTGCAAAGAGCACCATTGTCTCCGTTGTACGAACTGTGAAATTGTGGTGTGGAGGCTACTGGTGAACCTCAGTGTGGGTGAAACTCTGAGGTCAGATCTATGCCTAAGTCTCCACCCTGCCATGCCTTGAGTTTCAGCCAAGGAAAACTCAGGTGCTCAGGCTGGATGGGAGCTGTGATACTTCCCAATCAGATGTCCCCCCGAAGGCTTAGTGAGGCAGCAACGAGGAGTCTGGCTTCGCTTTGCTGTTCTTGTACTGTGCCCTCTGGATGAGCACCTGCTCAGTATCTCATCCCATAAATTCAGACCCTTTTGTAACTCTGCACTAAAACTCCTTGTAAACACATCTCTGAATGACCTGAAGAAAGTCTCTTAAAATCATTGGGCTTTGGAAAATGACTTCGCATTCAATAACATTTTAACTTGACATTAAAATCAGTTAAAATGAATTAAAGCCACTTTAATTCTGGATTAGAATACCTATATTGACTTCATTCAGTAAACCAAATCCACTTTAAATTCATATATTTGGCCAATATGTATTCATTTCCTAAACATCTTTATATAAATAAATCTGAAAGCACTATTTTAACTGGTAGGCTCCCAATCAAACATAACAAAATGTTACTTTTTACCAGAAGGAGGCTAGTTTTGGTTCATAACATGGCCATTTTTCAATAGCTAGATGTTCAGAGCAGGAAGAAGGAATGTTTCAGTGAAAAAAAACTTTTACATGACCCCAACTTCAGGACACGCACTCTAACAAAAGCTACAACAAGTACAATGTTCTTACAAAGTGGAACAGCTATATAAAATTGCTGCATTATAAGTAAAATAAAAGAAAATAAGGTGTGCTGAAGTAGGTTAGTAGCAAAAATAACTAAAATGGTAAGTTTCTCTATCTTTTCTGTTTATAAGGCCCAGATGGTATACGCGATTACAGAACAAGGAAGCCTGAGCATACTCACTGCGTAGGGGCATCATCTAACTACTTGTGGCCCCTGGCCCCCTGTGTTTCCTATGTACCACTTCGTAGATGTCACTACGTTGGTGAAATTGGGTGGGGTGTGAGAGAGCTCAGCCATTTCACCAGGAAAAATCTCCAGAGTGGAGCACAGATTAAGGTAAGAACGAACTAGTATTTGAAATTACCTGAGTTGCAGAAGAAATTTGTGTTCTGCTTTGAAGTTGCATTCTGAATTATCATTAGGGCTGAGGCTAACCATGGACTAAGCAAGTAACAAGAGAGAACACAGCTGTCAGATTAAAAATTACACTAAACAAAACATCAGCCCAGACCAATAGACTTTCAAGAGATATCTTTGTGACAGTTTGCCCAAAGTCAGTCTCCCAGGTGGAGGAAGCTGCCTGAAAAATAACCTGACTAAAGCATTCTACTTAACATAATACAACAGTCACTTTTAAGGGCTGAGTGACTATAGACTGGATTTTTCCACATGACTAGAGTACACAAGGGTCTGCAGAAGGAGCTGTTTGAGGGAGCGAGGTCTAACAGACATGAGCCATCAAGTCATTCTGCCTGGCTGATTCTCAAATGCTGCCAAGAGACCCAAAGCATCAGGTTTGCAACCTCTGTGTGACCAGAATCCTGCAAAATTCAAGTGCTGGCAGATGCTTAAACCTCCAGTAACTCTGCAACCTGCACGTTACTCAGTCTCATGCAGGGTACAGGGTGCAAAAGCAGCTAACAAGCTTCAGACATCTGAGCTTGTTCCTCTAGCCATTGCTCTAGGGCCTCATTTTGAACCTCTTTCTTAAGATGATAAACAATTTAGTTTTTATTTATATATGTAGATATGTTGTACATCACATTTTTATTACATATATATGTGCGAATTCACACATTATAACATGGGTATATTTAACATTACTATGTTTATTGCACACAGTAGTTCTAGAAGCCCAAAAGTCTAAGATTTTCATTTTTTTAGGGCTGTATAAAAAATACTATCGTGGATTTTTTGTAAAACAAGATATTAATAGTTAAGGTGCTCTTACACTGTGCTGCAGTGTGTCTGCACTGAACACTGTGTATCATCCCTCCAAGTATATCATTCTTAAAACACCAAAAATAGAGAAAGTACATAAGTTATTCACTAGTTTTGTCTGTTATACACCATATTGAAAATAGATGTAGCTCATTAAGTGGATACAGTGAAGGGAAGGGAAATTCGTCCCTCCTGTGATCAGAAGAGCCAGCTTGGTGGTGGGGAGAGGCAGGGGTGGGGGAAGCTCTCCAAGGACAGAGTGAGACAGCTAGAAAAAACAAGTAGAAATGAAAAATCTTGGTAACTGGAAAGCTGTGACTTAACTGGGATTAGAAAACTGCTGGTAATAGTAGATGCACAGGTTCCTGGAGTGATGGAAAGAAAAATAATTTTGGGGAGCCAAAGGACAGTGTGTAGCATTTGCTGTAATCCAGGAAACTGGTGAAAGGTTATTAGAGCAGGAGTGAACCTGGAAGAGAGAACTCATGCCACAAGGATTGAGCAAGCAGAGTTAAGTGTGTGTACAAACCTTTCAGAGTCTGGTTTCAGTCAGTTTTCTGCAGTCATAAAATTTGCCTTGACTTAATATCTGCCCATGTGAAATCAACCTTTGAGCTTAAGTAGTCTTTTGTGCTTCTTGAGGGCCTTCGAAGAAGACTTGTAGGGCTTCCTTGAACCTGTAGCTGACTTGGAGTCCTCTGAAATAGAGAAGACCAGCCACCAGATTATCAGCTCTAAACTGGTACCTTTTTTGGTCCTTATGAGGATCTGGTGTTCTCTTCCCAAGCATACACCAAACAGCTCCCCCTTCTCCTCCCCAGGGGGAAGAAAAGTAAGACAGAGGGGTAGATTTTCCTTTTTTAATCCTCCCACCTAAATGCAGAAGAGAGGGAACTCACCCAATTTGCTTTCCCCAACTCACAGCTGTTCACAAGCAAAGGATTATATTCACTAGCATGGCATGAAAGTAGCTGCAGATGGAAGGGTGTTCAGTGGATGGAGCTACTTGCCTGAGTTAACTAGCCATTGCAATTAAGAAGCCTAACTGTATCACATCTATCTGAAAGGAAGTGTTATCTGGTATAAAATTGATAAATCTTTAGTTTCTAGGGGCTGATTGATTGTGACTTAATGTGCTGCTGGCAGACAAAAGTCAACAGCATTCAGACACTCTGCAAGCCTCATTTGATCCCTGAGGACACCTTTTTTGTGTTCCTGCTGTACACCACCTTTCTAGGTCAAACACTGAATTATCATTATCGTTTCTCTGCAAAGTCTGAACAGACATACAGTCCTGGCAAGAACTGTTGTATTGACTAACATCTCCTGCCACTACTGAAAAAACATTTCCCACTGAGATGAATCTGGTGTTAGTCTGAACTTGTGAAAACACAAATAAAGGTGTGCATATATATTACACATATCTTTAACTTCCATGTAGAAGTGTGTGTTATACCTATACAGTCAGTTTGTGATATTGCTTTTTTGAATTTAACAATGTCCACCTGAATTCTCTTCCTTCTTAACAAAAAAACCCCCACCAATGTGCAGTGCACTTTGATGCCTTTGCACAGAGCTGTGTGTTCTTAGGAAGCAGCAGTCATTTAGGAAACACTTGTCCAATGTGAGTAGGCACATCCCAGGGGCCAACATACAATACAGATTTTAATAGGACAGAACGGGCATGTTAGATCTCTGAATTATGAAAGAAGCTGCTGCATAAAATGTGCTGTCACAGCCTGACACATTCTGCGGCTCCAGCCATGAGGCCAGTAAAGCTGAGCTCTGCATAGGTGGCCAGAGGTCCTCCTGCCTTGCCCTTCTGCTTCCCTGTGTGACAAAGGGCAGTTAAAATTTAGCATAATACAACACATTTTTTTTCCCATTATCAGCTATCTGTTCATCAGTATTCAGTGGGGTTTCTTTTTTATAGTCTACAGATTTTATGGTCTACTTTGTATTTCTAAGCGGGCTTTTTCTATTACTAAAACAGATCTGAACCATTTTCTTTACGTAAAATCAATAGCAGACATGGATTCCAAGTCTCTTTCTTAAATATTTAACATCAACAGATAATTTCACTGCTCTCATTTCTGATCTGCAGATATTGCTCTCAACAGATTAAAATAAAAATAATTTAAGCTGCTTAGTGAAGTTACAATAAATAACTTTGAGAACAATTTGTTAGAAAAATAAAGCTTTTAGCTTATTTGTCATATGATCTTTAATGAATTTTAAGCTATAATGCAGTGCTTATATTGACTTCCTTTACACTAGAGAGACGCTGTTGAGATATTCTAACCAAGTGTGCTTAAGACACCCAGCCTGATTAGAATAATGCTCTCAAACATATTGTACAAAGTCGTAATTCTTAGCTCGCAGTGCTTCTGCCAGTGTTAACACCCCCAAATTTTTGAACGTGAAAGCACATTGCATGCTGAACAAGGGCCTTAATGCTGTCACCATAGAGATGACACTTTGCAACCCTTATTTATGTCTCCTTGATTGCACCAAACAAATGCAGTTTCTTTATAGACAAAAGCTTTTGGTTTCTTGAGGATGATTTCTCTAGATGGTGTTTTAAATAATGTCTTTGTAGAGACATAAATATTATTTTGTAGTATGGTGAATTTTTCAAGATAAAGAATACAATAGCTCTTCAGATAGAAGAAAGACAACAATCAGTTTGAATAAATGCAAAGTAAATTCCTTAGTTAAAATGATAAACAGAACATTCTCTGTATTCACAGAAAAGGATGAAAGAACCTGTTATTTGTATTTCTTCAATGAACTTTAAAAAGCAGGAGAAAAAATATTTTTAGTAAACCAAAACAAATGTATTTATTTTTCTAGGATTGGAAAACCAAACCCACCTGTTTTTCCTTCAAAATAATAATAATAAAAAAGAGCAATCTGAAACTGCTTTTACATAACTTTTCTTTTTTTTTTTCCTAGTAGAAAGTTTTGCAAAATTGAGCTCAAATTCATAAATATCATTGGCTGCTTTCCTATAAATAACATCATTACAAAAATAACCACCCTGTCCTATTTCACAATAGCCAGAGAGTGAAAATCAACATATTGCAGATGGGCTATGGCCTTCCAACCCCAGAGCTAGCTGCTTCTCATGCTATGCAATCTCGCCACAAGAAGTCCTTGCCCACACCCCCATTGAGCAATCGCGGCAATCACTGATTGGTGAAATACCAGGCACACTCATGGTTCTGCATACGTGCTTATTAACAGCGAGGAAAATTATATGCGACAGCAAAAGTCATACTTTAACGCGAGAAGGGACTTCAGCACAAAGGCTTTATCCCTGCATTGAGTGCACTTAAGCCTGACCGGGTCATTCAGTGCGGGCCCACAAGGTGTGTGGAGTTTGGTCCACTGTGTGCAATTGCAGTTGGCTTCCCCAGCCTTACTCCTGATAAACACTCTGCTAGACCCAAGGAGCAGTATTCATTCAGTTACTGATCAAAACAGTTGTTTTGCCTCTTTTTTATGACTTTTACTCTAGTTTATTCTTTCTTAATTGTGCTCGTTTCCATGACAGCTAGGGACATAAATACAAAACCCCTTTAAAATAGGGATTTGATGATACTTTTATCAACTGGTAAGAATCTAAATGCTTCTGCTGTGATAAGCCCTTTCGTAACACAGAAAGCTTTGTACAGTGATCCATGGGCCAAATCCAAACCAGAGGACAACTCTACTTGCCCTGCCATTCCTAATGGCCATGGTAAGGGGGAGAGGGACTGGAAGGCAGGACATCTGCTCTTCCCAAAAACCTCCTGTATTTGTAGGAAGGAGCTACTGTCTCAGCTAACAGAATCTCAGCATCAACACTGCTACGTGCCAATCATCATGATGTCTGGGCCACATATGCTTAAGAGCCATTGATTTCAGAAGCTGATTATCTAATGGTTCTGTCATGTTGGCTTTGACCTCATGCTTGGCCCAAAGCCTCCAAGTCCTTGATGTTGCTTGTGCTTTCTAGAAATAACCAGGCTGCCTGTCCAGACAAGTAAGAGCGAGTGTGGGGTAGGTGGTTTTGGCCCTGAAGGCAATATGGATTCAATCAATCTGAGGCACTTAACTCTGGACTTGAGCCTGAGCACACCCAGCCGGTACAGAGAGGGTGGATATGCTCAGTGGAGCTCTGTTCTCAAACTGCAGTAGGTAAAGGTGATCTGGGAGCTTAAACCTCCCCCAGGCCAGGAATCATCTCCCTTTTGTGCAAGTCATGTGGTGGAATTTGTTAAAGTTCGTAAGAGTAATTTGCCGCTGTTCCTTTTGCTAGAACTTGTACACTGAATTGCTCACGTCTGCCAGAGAAGACCACAGAAAAACTTCAGTTTATCTCCTCTGACATCTCCAAGAAACAGAGCTGCTATATGCTACCGTTATCTCTTAATATACCTTATCAGGGGGAAAAAAAAAAAAAAAACACTCCCCAAAAATGTAACTCCCAGTGACTGCTGTGAAGGATGTTCCCATGCAGGCTGCCTTACTGTCCCCCAGGTCATCAGCCCAGACAGCTCAGGAAGCTGCTTTTGGGGAAGCGACCTGCAGCCTGCCCTGGCCAAGTCTGCAGCATCCAGGGCTGTACTGGCTAATACTGCATCTGTGGCACTAGTTAACATGTAAAACAGGATCTCTTTTCAGCCCTTGATTGGAAATAGGAATGCTTATTTTTTCAAGTGCATGTCTAAATTCTTCCAGCAGTTGAAGGAGGCCACTAGATAGGCACAATTGTTTTAGCACAGTCCTAAAGAAAACAAAGAGAAAGAGGAGAAGAGAACAGAACAACAAGGATGAAGGGAAGGACAGTTGTAAGTGGGGAGAGAAATGGGAGGACAGGAGCCAGTTCTAAGCATAGCTTGGGCAAATCACGAGCTACACTTCAGCACTACTTGAATTCTGTGGGCTAAGGAGAAAGCAATTGCCTAAGCCATTGTTACTGCTTAATCTGTGTCTGACATTTTTGCTGTTTGATTGCACAGCACTTGAACAATTGCACTGAGCAAATAAGATGAAGAAGCAGAGAAGTCAGGGAGGACAATTATGCCGCTCTGATTGTTGAGCTTCAGAGAAGCTCTGATTCAGCTGTTTGTAACAATTCTTTTGCCAACATATGGTCCAAGTCCTGCTTGCAGATAAGCATGACAGGAATTCAAATATTCAGGGTGTAGGTGTTGATGACAAACACATACGCTGTGCTGCTGCTTCTTTCCCCAAGACAAATACAATACACATGGTTATCTCACTCAAGCAAGTTAAGTTTGAAAACCAGCTTATTATTGAAGATTGAACCTTGGATTATCTACAGTGATATTTGCTATCCTGGCTGCATTTTTGTCCTATGATCCCAGAGGTACAGTCTGTCATGGACTTTGGGTTTTATCCCTTTTCTGTTTTCCATGTGTGACCTTTAGATGCAGTTTAAATAATCCCTTGCCTTTCCAACAACTATTCCTCTGCTTAAAAACTCTGCAGGAAGACATTTCTTTAAGTGACACTATATTACTACTTTAGATAATTATTTTCAAAATTTCAAGTGAGTCAAACCGCTGCCAAGTCTGCTGCCCCTTGCAACCCTTGCACAACATGGAAGCAAGCAGCAACTGATATTTTTCATGTTCTCTGATTTCATTGTCATATCTCCACTGAAATCTTCCAGGTAGAGACAAATTTAGTCTTTCTTCCCAGTACTGTTTGAGAATGGCACATAGGCCTTAAGGTTAACATTGTACCACCTCTTGTTTCTTTGACAGAGAGGACCATTTCGACAGGCTGCTGAAGACAGAGCAACACATCGGTACCAAAATCCATGGTAACCACTTTTTGTTTATTTTTATTTTTTTTTAAATTTGCTCTAATCTGTGCCCTGTGAGGACATTCTCTGAGAATTCCTGGAATAGACAAATTATTGGCATAACTGACTTTGAAGTTCAACAGATCTAACGAAAGCCTACTGCTGTCACCCACTGCTGCAGAAAACCATTCAGAATAGGGTATTTAGCTGATAGCTTGTCATAAATCAATAGAAGTATTCCAGAGCTACACTACAATACATTTCAAGCTGCTAGAAGAGTTCTCTAGGGAATATTTAATGCCCTTTGAAGAGAGCGCCCTGTTTCACAGAATCCCATTTAGTTTTCAGTGAGAATTAATTTTTTCCAGTTACTTGGATTAATGCATCTTGAGCGAAAGCTCAGGTTTATAAAGCAATAATTAGCAATAATCATCTTCAGCTAGGAATATACTGCAGAAATTGGAGAGCAATAGTAGGAAAAACCCTTATGAGACTGGCACAGCTCTTCCAGCAAAACCATGCTAGTGAAAATAACTTGCACCATACCAGCGATATGTAGGACTAAGAGGGTCACCGTGGCCAGGAGCTGTGACTGCCAAAGCATTCATAATGGAGACCTAGGTCAAATAGGAAGCACTGAAAATGACTAAGGTCATTTATGGAAAGGGGTTGCCCAAGGAGCTTTGTTGTGTCTCCTCTCCTTCCCTCCAGAATAACCTTTGGGAAATACAATATATTAATGAGTGCAAGACAATGACCCCCACTGGAAAATGGGAAATGCCTAAATTTCCTAGAACTCGCCTATGAAGTGACAGGAAGTGACTGAAGTGCATTCACATTCACAGTGGGTCTCCAAACATGCCCACCTGCTCCCAGGACTGTGGAAACACATCCTTCCCCTGCTCAGCAGATATAACTATGTCTCTGTGCATTGCCTCGGATGTGATACGGGAGGCCAAGGCCATGCTGACAGACACAGCTCTGCTCAGCCTCTTCCTCCCTCCCCTTTGCTCTCACCTCCACACGTGCAAACGGGAGCTGCTGCTCTCAGGACATCAGTTTACTGCACAGTGCCCCATAGCACAAGGAGTTCTCACAGCATCTTAAGCCATTTCTTTTTTTCCCCTTGCCTGTTTGTACCATCTGGAGCAGCAGCAGTGCTGCCACAGCTTCCAGGGGCTCAACTGGGTGCAACAGATAGACCCATGAAAAGCTTGAGCAGCTCCTCCGAGCTGAACTCCACATTGCTGGTAGTAGCAGCAGCACTGGGAACAGATGGACCAGCTGGTCTTCCAAAGCTGCAATCGCTCTCTAGACTACGGCATGGGTATGCTTCCCAGTGTGCCAGGAGTAGGAAGTCATTATCAACTTACTGCTTATTTTGGTTATTACACTAGTGTGTTGTTGAGACTCTTGTAGCCTGGTGACAAGCTAAAACATAAAAATCGCTTCCACAAAATCTGTGATCCCACGGTGTCTTCCGTCCATCACTGGAAGGCAGCCAGCGCCATCAGGCAGCATTGCAGCTTTGTCATTTTTGTAAAGCATTCATAAAACATGCACCTTATTAAGCACTTGGAAACTACTCCTAGTTTAAATTGATGGCTGAACAAAGAAGCAGCAATTTTCTGTTGGGGAATGGTTTATTTGCTTTTCACAATAGAAAGGTGGGTAGGAAAACAAAGTCACCGAAGTTGGAACTAAATAAATTAAATGCTTTCAATTAGCTAATGGAGTGTCTCACAAAAGGTTGCACTATTAGGAAATTAAATTAGTTCCTCCTAATATGCTGAGATTCTTTAAGTCGTTAACACCATCTATTTTATTTTTTTTTTTTAAAAACTGTCTGAAACATTCAGGGGATTATTTTTCACCATAGGCTTTTTCCTTTCCCTGCCATACCTTTCAGCCCTGACTCACTTCAGTCTTGTAATTGATGTTAATTTGTGAAAAGCACTTCTAAACTAAATAACTTTGGTGCAATTCATGAGTACAAGGAACATATTTCAGATTTTTCTAATGGAACGCAGTGTTCTTGGAGGCCAGTTTCATGAGCTATTACATGACTTAATACTACTGGTTACAAAAAGACTCATCTCAGGCATGTTCACTGGTGGTTTCGTATGCCTTTTTATAGAAAAACAACAGAAAATGGAAGATTGAAGTATTTTGAATCTGAGGTCCTGCCCTTGCAATGTTATTCTGGATGAGCTCCATCCAACTTGCATTAGGTTAATTAACAGCAACGTGGCATTTGCTGGGAACAGCTACAGAGTGGCCAGACATACCTCCTCGGGGCACTACCACATTGGTGTGCTCTGCTTGGTGCAGTGGTATAGATTTCCCGTTCGCTTCTCACCATCTTTGTTGGGATGCTGCAAGGGTCGGTGGTTAGAAAATGCAGTGCACGATCAGTCACAAGTTTATAATTCCACCTAGACCTTGCTGAAGAGACAGGGCAGAAGGGAAGAGGAGATTTCCTGAGAGTACATGCTTATTCAGTACACACATTTTCAGAATGTGCTCCTTTCTCTCTAGAAGTGTATCTGATCTTACTTCAGTCATGAGGCAGAGGGTCCAAGGTGCCCCCAGCCAAGCTAGAGACAAGAGTGGAGGAAGGAGCAGTGCTTGGTGCTGCCTCATTCTCAGTGGGGAGGAACTGATCTGTCCCAATTAAATACCTGAAGTCTTCATTAAAGACAGGTCGACAGCAGGAAGCACAGGCAAAGATCCTGGGGATGGGTATCAGGTTTGATAAAGAGCCAGCCAGGGACATAAAGGCACTTTTCACCAAGAGTGTTTCTTTCCCAGGCAAGCAAAAGAGTCAGGTACATGTGGAGCTCCACTATCTTGATACTCATGTGCTTAAAGTCGAACACTTTGCTGGATGAGAGCTGGCATGCCCTTATGTAAGCATATTATTTTTATCTGCTTCTAGCCTAATAGAGACTTGAATATTTTGAGAACCCATAGGTCTCATTGCTATGGAAACTAACTTGGTATCTTTAGGTCAGTCTTGTTATCTCTGATTTGCAGAGTCCGCATCTAATTTAAAAAAAAAAAAAAAGGAAAGAAAGAAAGAAAGAAAGAAAAAAGCCTAACTGTATCTGCTGTTTCAGTCCCACTCCCCAATACCCTTTGTATCACCTCTGTAGCTAAAAGCAGAGTCCAACAGCCTTTACAAGGAAGAGAGGCTGCAATATCAGCAGTCCAATGCCAGGTTACTAGTTTTAAAGCCAAAGTGAGGGGATTTACACTGATAGTACAGACAATTGACACCGGAGCATCAGCAGGCAAACCAACCTCATCCAGGGGTAGACATCCCCGTAGGGAAACCCAGCCTCATACAGCTGTCCTCTCCTTGTTTCTCTGGTGCTTGGGTGATGGTGGGAGAATTTACCACTGCACGGACAAGGAGAACTGCTGCCACAGGGGTGGTTGAGCTGGTATCATCTCAGTAAAACAGATTGGCCCCATCTTCTGATGGGAGATCCATCTTATTGCGAAATTTGAGGTTTTTTCTCTTCTTCCCAAACTTTCTCCTTCTGCACATTGTCAGCGATCCTCATCTTACAGTTTATCCAAACTCATTTGACCAGCAACATTCCTGCAATGACACAAAAGAGGTAAACATCCCCATGAGGAAATTGGTATGCTTCTCTATTGCACCGATGGAGCTGTAAGGTGCTTGCATTTCCTTAGTTTGCTTTTTCTTAGTCACTTTGTATATTAAGAGATTAAAAAATTCACTTTTTCAGGGGTAGTTCAAGGACAAATATATGTCTGTACTTCATAGCCTTCAAAAACTTTTCTGCATAACTCAAAGTCACGGAGTATTCACATCCAAAACATTTAAAAGTTGCTCGAATTTTAGTACTGTGGTAACAGAATAGGTTTTTCTGTATTTTTCTTATTCTAACAAAAAGTTGTCTCTTCGCTGACAGAAATGTTTTCCCCCCCAAAATAATTATTTCAGTTGTGATATATACCTACACTTTTGCACAGACATGGAAGGTACTGTAAATTCTGCTGTAAAAGAAGTTATTTTTTTGGCAAGAAGGCAGTAGCTGCCAGTAAAAATGAAATACGTTACTCCAAAATGCTAACATGCATATATCTGCTTAATACGTTACTTTCTATTTTAGCACATAGAATCTGTATACCTTAGCACAGGACAAATGTGCCTTGTCTGAGTGTCCTCAGCATCTGTAGTTACAGAGGGAGTTCTGTCTGCATCCTCTTTGCTACTGTTTGTTATTATCACTTTTAAGTAATTTCTTGATTTTTCCCTCCTTTGGAGAACAAGGCTAATCTCCTCTATTAGCTCAAAGATATTTTTGTTTAGGGTTTGTTTTGTTGTTTATTTGGGTTTTTTTCCCCAGAAAATTAATCTTGTACTCCTACTGAACTGATGCAGCTCCTTTTTCCAGATTTTTCCCCCAGTATGAGTGAAATCACCATCTCACTGTTCTCCCTTTTTATCCAAGCCAAATATTAAATATACAAGATTACAAGGCAAGCACTCAAACTTTCGGAGAATCAGGATTATGCAATGGTGGAAAATGAGAGGAAAGTATTTTTTTAAAGGTTGAAGGAAATTCAGCTTCAACATACAGAGAAAATCCCACAAGTTTAATTCTTGTAATGGATGGCAGTGACACATGCTCTGCTTTCTGGGATGAGTATAATTCCATAAAGGAATGCAACATGAACCAGTAGTTAAACTAGGACAGATGTTGCTGGAAATATTTAAAAGATGTTTACTTTATATTATTAGTGATCAAATATGCAGTGTTCTTGGGTATGTCATCCTCATGACTTCCCACAAGACATAATATTTTCCTTGTTGGAAAAAGCAAATAACTAAATTGTAAGCAGTTTTTAGTAACAGATATTTTGGACTGGTGATGTAACTGCTTAAGTATCCATCAGTACCACTATCCCCCAGTCCAACCGCTTCCCCAGGCTCGCTACCCTTATTCCCTCCATACCTTAAAAAACACTTCCCCCACCTCCCAGTCAGCTCTCCCAGCACAGTACTGGTACTTTCCTCAGTAGTTTTCCAACGAGGAACTTCCTGTGTGGCCACCACAGGGAATAACCCATTGCTTACTGTCATTTACTGGATGAATCTCTCTGGGCTTGACTTAGGAAGTAAAAAGGGATTTTTCTGATTAGGGTATGAAACAGGCAAATGTAGAGTTTTCTTTCACAAGGCTCACAAAAGTTCCAGCTATTGCAGTAAAACGGCGGCAACCTTCTCTCAGGACATGCTAGTAATGATTAAAAAAAAAAAAATCAAATCACTGCAGTTAATACACTTCTGTAAAGTTAAAACTGATACAAGACTGCGTACTCTCAAAGTTGCATTAATTTAATCCCTTTTAAATAATCGAGTGTGAGTTGTTTGTGGAATGTACCCAAATCCTCTATTGTAGGTGAAAACAGACTGATCAGCTTCAACTAAAGGGAGGTATGTCCTCTGCCTTCGTTTTTTTGCTTCTCCTTCAAGCCTTCCACGCCTTCAGAACCAAAGCAGACCCTGTTGCACTAAAGCAGAGACAACACTGAAGAGAAAACGTTTCCTTCATGATCTCCTTACTGCTTCCCCCTGCTTCATCACCTGCCTGACACTAGCATTGCTCTGGTTACCCCCAGTAAGCTGTGGCTTCTGCACACTCCCATCCCACTTCTCCTGAATAACTGGAGTCACATCACCCTGGAAAGGCCAGATCTAGCACCTTTTTTCTGTTTTTTAAGGAATAAAGACCCATACAACACTCTCAAAAGCAAAAAAGCAGCACTGTTCTCTTCCCTGTTTCATCTTTATTGTGTACCTCCATCTTGTTGAATTCCTTTTTGGTTTCTTATCTTCCATCCACTCTGCTTTTTCAGTTCCCTACCCATTGCTCAATCGTCTCCATCTGCCCAGGTCCCAGGGCCAGTGTCAAGGAACAGAGGGGGTGCACGGCAGGGAGTCACCATGCTGGGCTGCTGCTGTGGCCTCAAGAAGGGAAGGTCACTGGCTGTGGCTGAGCCTCGTGCTCCAAGTTTGCCATAGGAGGGGGTTACTCTCTACTACAACAAAAAGTTTTGTCCCCTCAGTTCCTCAGCCTCCTTCCTCTTTTTTCTTCTCGCTTTTGGTCCATCTTCCTGCACTGAGTATTAACCTGGAGTAGCCAGAAAGATTGTCAAACTGTCTCCTACGTATTCAATGGGGATCAAATGTTTTTGTCTTATCGTGGGCTTTTTTGGCCCATCAGTGATGGCTCGTGAAGGAGGCTTGCTTCTAGAAGAGCTGAACTTCTGTGCTGAGGTAGAACAGCAAAATATTCGAGAGAGCTCTATATAGCAGCTGAACAGCAAACCTTCTCAGGCTCCTGCTTTTTAAATGCTCATCTGCTAAATACGTTGCTTTTATATCATTTACAGAATGATTCCCTGCCCCGAGGCTTTTTCTGTATCTAAAATGTGTTTGCTATAGTTGGGTCATATATTTTTTTTATCATCAGCTTGAAGGCACGGAAATTGATACAGCTCTTACACCACTGCAATTCCATTGACTTCAGGGGAATTACTTCCCATTAGAGCAAGTGAAATCAGAATGAATAAATGTGCCATTTCTCCGCTATTCACCATTAATGCTGTAAAGCCCACTGGAGCAGGCAAAGAAAGCCAGAGACTGACTCTTTCTTTAGTCTTGCTCAGCGCTGTTCCTGTGCATACAGCAAGATAAACTACTTCCCCGGATACACCTACAGAGTGAAGTAAAATCATAAACTCTTACATGTGTACCACTTTCTGTCTCAGATCTCACTGACATGTAGATCAGCACCTACCTCTGTCTCCATGCAATAGCCCAGCTGTGGCAAGCAGGCTGTGGGATGGGTAGCAGAAAGCATGCCCTTTCCCACTGAGAACCAGATCTGCTCTGGCAGAGCAGAAAAGAGCTTCTGACAGAATAATTATCAGTTACTTTTACTATCAATTTTGAAATCCTATTTTTATTTTCTCTAGCTCTTTCCGTTGGGAATCAAAGTACACAAATGTTCAGTCACCCACAGAGGGCTTTCATCCTCATCTTATAAATGGGAAAACCCTGAGACCTGGAGACATTAGATTATTTGTCCTTGGCCATAGATGTGGCAGGGCCAGAAATAGTCCCCAGCTCCAGTTTGCCACTTGGATAAATTTAACCATAAGACCATCCTTCTTCTTCATTACTCCTGGGTGTTTAATTTAGAAGCAAACACGTAAGAAGGCAACAAAACAAAGGGAAGAAAACCTCAGGCCTGGATCCACTGTGAGTCAGACACAAAGAGCTGCCAGACTGCATCCAGCTATGGCTGCTGTAGGAAACGCTGGCAATTGCCTCCCTGTGCAGAAGTCGGTTATGGTTGCATACCATGGAAATACTCCCCAGATGAGCTATGAGTTGTTTGGGAAGGGAAGAGAAAGGATCAAAGCCCAGTCACAGTCTGGAAACATATACTCATAAACAGGAATCACCAACCCAAGCTATGTCCTAAGTGGATCCAAAGTCACAAACACCTTGGGGATCCCCTACCAGATCCATCTAGCCTTCAGTTTCCTTCCATATGTATTAATAGAATAGTCTATCTCACATTTTTAATCAAGAAGTTACTAATGACAGTCTTTGTCTTCCCAATGTTAATGTACTTTTATTGCTATTTTCCTTCTAGACAAAATGGAATAATGAATATCCCAATAATCAGTAACTCATAGTTCTTTGTAATGAAGAGGTCACATACTTTCTCAGCAGCTTCTATCTCCATGGGTGCAACCAAAGGCTAGTGATAAGGCTATGGTGGTGTTTTTCTGAGCCTTGTCTTATCTATGTCTATCAAAGCAAGCAGCAGCAAAACAATTCAAAATACGGACATGTTCAGAGATGAAAGTGGTAGTTTCAGCTCATAACTGACGTGTCTCCCTGTACATGGTGTTGTTCCCAGTGGAGGAGCTAGCTTTTCTACCTTCACTCTGCCAGCTTCATATCTTAAAGCGTTTCTTTATGCATAAGACCTAGAATATGTTTTCGGTTTGGGATGAAAAACCAAAATTAATTCTTTGTCTGTGCCTTCTGCTGATACATCCTTGGTGATGAATATGTCTTCCATCTTTCTCTAAAATAAACAGATTTCCTCAACCCTTCTCACTCTCCTCCTCCTGTTTAGAAATTTCAAGAATTAACAATTGCTGACGCTGTGCTTGCTGCAGGACTACTGAGAAGTGGGGCTTTGGTATAAGCAGAAATCTGACCCGCCGTTTTTGCAGCCTTCAGCTGAGGGAAAGAGGATGTTTTCTTTCTCATAAAGGGGTTTCACAAAGAACTCACATAACCTGTTCTCAGCTACTGCTTGTTTATAGTTTGAGTTAAAATTGCAAGCAAATGAGTAAGGATGTACTTGGCTTGACTAAACGTTTCTACTTTAAGAAAAAAACGGAGCTCAAGTTTCTCTAATTTCTCATTTCACTAACTCATGACCTCAGGCTACCTCATAGCAAAACTGTGGAAGTTGAGTTCTAATATTCACAGCAACCAATTTGCACAGGCTACAACAAATCCTTTTGCAGACTGCAGAAGAGAATGAAGAGTCAAAACTAGCTCAGTGCCTTTGTTCCTGCTGCAGTTTTCACTGTTGCAAAAGGCAGTTCAATTTCATATAATCACAAGAGCAAGCAGCTATAACAGAAAACATTAAAACCACATTTGTTCAATAAGAGAATGCCATTTCACAAAAGGTCACACTTTCAGTTTTGAGGCTACTAGTCACAACGAAATGCCAATATATCGTACCACAAAGCATTGACTTGTCTATTCCCTAGCCACCTTGTCTACAAACATGAGAGAAACCATATTTACCTACCTTCTTAGATACCGAAATATTAAGTCATAAATTAAAAAGACATACTACTGAATATTTAACATGAGGCACATATGAAGTAAGCATATAGTTCCATAAAGTGAATAGCATATGTGAAATGCACTGTTGAGAGTCTCATCCTGAAAAACTATAATCTTGGAAAAACAGTAGCTACTGGTTTCATCAGTTCACCTTATTGTGCACAACATTCCACAGCATTTATTTAGAAGACAGCTACTTGATACTAAACTTTAAGTATTTAATGCAAACTGCCATTTCAGGGCTTTTCTTCTCTCCACCTAAATGACTGCAGCCATAGCAGTCTGTTTCCAGAAAAAAAAAAAAGGACACTGCCATAGATACACACCAATTCTACATTATGTCATCCATAGCTCATCTATTTCCTATCATTTTAGCCTTCGTTCTGCAAAGTTTCCAACAGCTTTGAAAGGTGACTTTTACGCTAGGAAAAAAAAAATCGTTTTTAACCCAGGGGTAAATTTATTGCATCATTTGATCTGCAGCATCCCCTTGAATAGAGGGGCCTAGCTTTTTTTCCATTTGTCTCTTGGGTGCTTAGTTAATGAAGGAGGAGAATTTTGCTGATTGTATTGGCTAAACTTTTGTCTTTTTAAAATGATGTCCAAGTAGAAAGATGAATACTCATCAGTGTAGATAAACAGGGAGAAATATAGCACTACCTATGATATTACAGAATCACAAAGAATGGTAGGGGTTGGAAGGGACCTTTGGAGATCATTTAGTTGAACCCACCTGCCAAACCTGGTTCACCTAGAGCAGGCTGGAGAGGAAGGCATCCAGGTGGATTTTTAGTATCTCCAGAGAAGGAGACTCCACAACCGCTCTGGGCAGCCTCTTCCAGTGCTCTCTTACCCTTACCATAAGGAAGTTTTTCCTCATCTTCACCTGGAATTTCCTGTGTTCCAGTTTGTGCCTGTTGCCCCTTGTCCTTCACTGGGCACCAATGAAAGAAGCCTGCCTCCACTCTCTTAACACACACCCTTTACATATTTGTAAGCATTTATGAGATCCCCTCTCAGCCTTCTCTTCTCCAGGCTAAACAGACCCAGGTCCCTCAGCCTTTCCTCCTAGAAGAATAAGACCATCTTCTGCTGGACTGTCTCCGGTTCTTTCTTGTCTTGCTTCAACTGAGAAGCCCAGAACTGGACAGAGTACTCCAGATGTAGCCTCACCAGGGCAGAATGGAGGAGGAGGAGGAGAACTTCCCTTGACCTGCTGGCCACAATTTTTTTAATGCAGAGGACTGGGGGAAAGGTTGCAAGGCAGGAAGAGGCAAAGACGGGAGAGGTAAACAGGTGGAAACTGAAAAGGTATTTAATCGGTCCTATCTCATAGTTTGTCTCAGAATTTGACAATGGACAGACAGCTCTTGAACCTCAACATACCTCTGCTGTCTAGCAAACAGCTACAAAACCCAAACAGGGTAAAAGATGTTTTCTTATTCCTTTCACATCCTACCTCTAAACATTGCCTTCCATAACCTCAATGTTATTTTAATTTCTTTTTTTCAATGTAATAAAAAATCCCTACTGTGGCAGCATTAAAAGAAAATCATATTTGACTGTTGGGCAAAGCACAGGAGGAATGCAAATAATCAACAAAGAGGCGATAACCTAGAATCTCTGGTCCCCTTACAGAATAACTGCGATGTAGATATGAATTCTTTTTCCTATACAAACAGGCCCCTTTTTGCCCACATACTTCTTAAATGTCAATTATCCATGCAACTGAGAAAAAACTCTTACTCAAGGCAAGATTTGTGAGAAAATTAGTGCTGTAAATGGCAACATATTGAAACAAAAGCACTGATTATAATTCCATTATTGATATGAGCTTTTAAATGGTACATGACACATCCAGACGGATTCAGTAAGAAAATAGGTTTAAGTTTGGATAGAAGCTGAGATTTTTTCACTGATTTTGAGGCTCAGGATAGCCAGATGGATAAGGATTTTATTATAGGCATTGGCAAGTTAATGCTGCTGAAAGCCTGACACATGATGCGTTGACTCAAAGTTGGAACATCAGATTTTCATCAACATTAAATTCAAGCAGTTTCTCTGAAACTGCAGCCTGGATGTGCCACCATGGGTTGTGTATTACCTACCTTAAAAGAAGAAAAATGACAAACACTGAGATTATTCTGTCTGAAGTGGAAAAGATGAGTTAAAGTCATTCACCACAAGAGAAGAGCTAGAATTCTTGAAAATCTGCGTGCACAAACGTGTGCTGAGCTCTGCTCACCAGCATACCCCGCTCACAGTCAGGTCACAGGTCACACTGCCCTCACCACATCACCTGGCCTGGAAAATTGGATTTCACCCTCCATCTTGTTCTGCATTCCAGTCCAGCCTCCAGATCAAGGAGAAGCACCCCACTAAACCCCAAATCCTATACTGTAGGTGAATCTCTAATACATACGTGATTTGTTGAAAATACAAATCCCCGGTTTCCTAATTCAGGTGTGAAAATGGCGTTGGCTTGGAATGCCTAAACCAAAGCTATTCAGATGGACTTGGGAAGTCTCCGAAGGAGTCACCGTGGGGTGATGTTTATCTTTGTTTCTTCATTTGTAGCATAGACAAAGGGAGACATTTACATTCCTGAAAGGTCTTGTCTCAGCAGTTTCCCTTTTGAGACTGTACAGTAAGGGAAAGAGCTAACTAAATCTATTTGCGGTCTTCAAACAGTACACCAGAAACTTTATAAGCATGGACAGGTGCCTGCCTGGGAAAGCTGGTCATCTAATTTTAGATACGCCAAGATGAACAGGAGGAAAAAATATTACAGAGAGAGTAGTGTTAGCAAAGACAGGATTCTGACCAGCAGGGGAACAGAGTAACTTGATCAGTGCATGTCCACGCAGCATGACATTTCATTATTACCACAAAGGATAAAAATCTTTACCATTAATACCACTTGATCTGCAGTGGTTACACACATCTCTCCAGAGTTTCTTCTTCTCATCAGAACAGGAATTCTTCCTAAAGTCAGCCCCTATCTCTTAGCCAGCCTCACATCAGAACTACTCCAATAGTGCAATTGCAGTAGTGGACACCGACTGAGTCACCACAGAGAAGTTACCCAAACTGAGCCAACTGCAGCAATCAGCATGGGGGAGTATCAGAAAAATGAACAGAAAGCTGCTGCATTTGAGCTGTAGCAGAGAAGGTCAACATTTTCCTGACTAATCAGGGATTTGGGTCAGAAGACGTTGGAAATGAGATAGGTTTTGGATGCTGCTTCCACCAAAACTGGGATCTGCTTGGCTTGCGGTGCCTCCCAGCACTCAGCAGCCCAGCTGGAAGCCATAAGCAGCTATCAGCCTCGAGCTCATGACATCACCGTGGCACCGAGCACATTTTTCATATACTAAGCCAGCACGGATACAGGCTGTTAGCTGAGGGAGTTCATTAAACAGCCAAACTGCCGGCTGCAGGCACTTCATTTCTGCAGGTTAAGCTTTTTGTTTTGTTGGAGCGATCACATTTTTCAGCTGCAAAGACCTTATTAAAAATACAAATAAATTATTGACTGCACCAGTTAAACTTGCATGTCAGAACACCTAAAAACTAATTTTTCAAATGCATACAATGCCTTGCAACTCCTCTTTGGTTTTCTAAAGGTAAAGAGGTTTCCGGTCATAAATCTTACCCACCAGTAACTCAATTGTCTTGTGAAACATACAGAAATCACAGAAAGCAGTATGACAAAGGCAGGCACGTACTTAACCTCAGCAAGGCCAGCCCCTGGGGATGAGGCAGCTTTGTACCTTGGCGCAGGCAGTCTTGTGAAAGAGAAATGAATCAGCCACATACTCTGCCCTGTAGCCTCATGGAAGCTATGCTGAACCACAGGCTGAGGGGCCAGCTTTTCACCTTATTGTACCTTCGGGAAAGAGGAATTACTGTTGTTGAGGAATTTTGCAGCATGCTAAGAGGCTTCACAATCCCAGGGCAGATGGAGATGGTGAAAGAGCCTAGATTTGTCAAGTTAAGGGACTAAATCTTTGCTTTGCTCACGTGCCTCTGGCAGCCACCACCTGCTCGCCTGCAGTTGGGTTGCCTTTTACTGTGCTAAGGAAGCATCACATTGCCAGTGCAGGAGAGGAGGATTCTAGGGGCTCAGACAGGGGAAATGAGCACACACACAGGGTAGCCCACGATCTGGTTTTACACCTGAGGGAGAAAGGCTCAGCCTAAGCCCAAAGCTCTCCTGTGGCCCTGAAGCCACTGACAAACATGTGGGGCAAAACTGTACCCTGGTGCAGAGGCTGTGGCGGGGCATCCACTCCTCATCAGAGCTGATTTCTACTATTTCTATTAGAAGAGTCCCAACTTTTGATTTTAAAGACAGTGAAGTCTTGCTCATGACCTCTGGAGTGAAAAATGCATAGAGAACTAGTCTTAAAGGTCTACTTAAATCTACTCTGTATCGACCAGGAAGAAGTCAGCTACTCAGCAAAACAGACTTCTGCTGGGTTCTTTATGTTCAAGTGATTTCTGAAGACAGCATGGTATGAAAGCTGCACTAACACAATCCTTTTAATTCAAAGTTTTAGTGCTTCAAAGTTCAGATGTGCAGCAGGTCACATTTACAGTTAATTTTAAATCAAAATTTTCTGTGATAGGAAACATTGAGTGCCAGCAAGAGTGAAAAACAGCAGGCAGCTTTGTTTCTGTTATTGGTCTTAAGGCAAGTTTTTGACAGCTTCCAATTAGCTTGGGCAAACGAAGGTAGCTGAAATTAAACTACAGACACTTAAGGCTTGCCACACTTAATGTATAACTGAAATAATACACTGCAAAAGGTTACACTATAGATCATAAGCCCTGAACTGGAGGGACATGTGACCAAAATAACTGAGAACAAGCTACACTGAAGTACAAGTTTGGAAAACAATTTCAAAGTTGATAACATTATATAATTCTGTCTAAACTAAGAAGATGACTAAGACCCATCTCTAGTGGGACTCTCATGTCCCCAACACAGCTTGAGTGGTTACTATTATTTTGGGGTTCCCTACTAATTATTTTATAGGATGGCTAGTGCAAAGCCTCCATCTCACATCAGCAAAACACTTTGAAAGGGGAAGACAACATTTCCTTATTCTCTGTTGGCCGCATACAGTCACTTTTCCATGCACTAGGCAGGGGTTTAAAAAGACTTCTGGACTCTTATACCCAGTCACGACTGTTAGGGTCTGATTTAAGACTTCAAACTCCAGAGTGCACTCAAGAGCTATTAAGGCATGATTTGACCTTGATTTCCGAGCAGCCACTGCTCAAAGCCTTCACATTCTTCTTCAAATTGTTCCACCTCTTTATGGATTTTTCCAGCTGACCCTTTTGATCCTATTTGAAGAAGCTGAGTGGGGGCAGTTCCTTGCATGGAAGAATATTAGGTCTGAAGAACAACAGCTGTAGCTCCAGCAGAAGCTAGAAAAACTTTTATATGGTTCTGTCTTCCTTACAATTCCTACAAAGCTGCCTTTTGAGTGCAAAATGTGCTTAGCAGTTCATCTTAATTCTCTGATGACTTTGCCTTTCCCCAGCCAGCAGGACAGCGATTCTGCAGCTGCTGCTACTGCACCTAATTCATCAGCAGCTTGCTTTGCTGGTGCTCAGAGCACTGACAATTGTGGTCATAACTCACACAGAACCGGGACTCTGCTCTTGAAGGAAACAAGAGCTACACAGTGCCCTTCTGCAGCTTGCACAGCCGTGGGAGATGCTCAGCTGGATTGTGGGGTCCTGCTCCCACCCACCATCAGACCCACAGCCCTGCAGTGCTCTGTAATGGTCAGGAGGAAAGTCACAAACTGGAAACAGAATTAATATATTCTGCACATTTCCAGGAGTTACTCGTCTTGTTAGAGTCTTATTAAGGTCAGAAATAATGACAACTACCTGGACAGGGGAGCTTTAGTGGTGAGGAAGGGAACAATTAGGATATATTTCAATTGGTTACCTTAGACAGTCTCCGGTGGAATAACAATCAGGTCTGATATGACATACCATGAAGGATAATAAGTTTGCAAAACTGATGCCAATCTAGAGCTAGGCAAGCAATCTGAAACCAGCTTTTACACTAACTGCAGCTGGGGAGAAGGAGAATTGAATTGGCACCAGTCCCACAAAACACACAGTATTTCGGTATTACAGCCAGCTGTAGCTCTGCTACTTCACCAGTCCTCCAGGGTACAGTTTTTGTGTTACAGCTGAGCTGAAGTAATGGGCAGGTGATGCTGGAAAGGGGCAATGCTGCTTCTCCCTTTCATCCTCAACACCTGCCTACGGATTCTCAAGGTATCGGTAGTAGCTCTCATCTGACCCCTACTGCAAGCAAGTAGAGAAGGGTAGATTTCCACCAGCAAACACAAGTGATCGGCAGTAGATTGGCCTAAACCTGCTGCCCAGGATTTCCAATCCACCACTGCTTTAAGTGGACCAGGCTGAAAGGGGCAGCCCTCTTGTTCCCTTCACCTGCTGCAGTTCAGAGACCCAACCTCATCCGATGAGCACAAAGATCAAAATAATGTGATTATTAGCACGAAATTAATGTGCTAGTAGGATGGGGTTCTGAGCAACCTGATGTAGTTGAAGATGTCCCTACTCATTACTGGGGGGTTGGACTAGATGACTTCTAAAAGTCCCTTCCAAACCAAACTGTTCTATGATTCTACAAAGAATTTGGCATTTGCTGTCCAGAAAACATTGCTGCCTCCCAATCACTCATTTTTACAAGAGCCCCTACTTAACCTCAGGCAGCAGAAAGATATAATTTAAGATCCTTTGTTTTGAAACACAGTCTGTGTTTGTCTAATTATCCAAAAGCACCTTATCCCCACAGGGACCCACAATATCTAGCTACCCAGCAGCCAGCCCCCCACTAACAACAGCCAGGATTGCCATGGCAATTTATACCCTTACCGAATGACAGTCATATCTTGTCTGATTGTTGTTGGCTTTTCATCTGATTCCCACCACAAAATGAGCAGCACCAAGACTGGATCAGGAACTTATAACAGACACTGCTACAGAATCAGGTGGCATTTATGACCCATCATTTTACTTTTTTTGCTTATTCCTTTATTTCCTCCTGCCCTTATCCTTTTACATAGTTTAAAGCCATAACACCAGTTACAGTATTTCAGCTTGTATGTGTGCTTCAGGGCAAAAGTGCATTATACCACTATTTTCTGTATTAAAATAGACATACATAAAGATGCTGCATTGCCACAGCAGAACATTCATTACAGATACCTGCATGCCAATGTGCAAAAGCTAGCACATAAGCTGGTTCTCTGAAGCAGTAAGTTAGCATCTTGTATGCTCCTCATGCTTGCCTGTAACACCTTCCCACTGCCTCAAACAAGAAACTCACTCAGAGACAAGTTTGATCTTGCAATTCTGCTGTTATTTTTCTGAAAACTAGCAGTTCTCTTGAGTGGTTACTGACTTCTGCTATTTCTCACTAAGTGTTGCTCAGCAGCTTGTCATGAGTTACTTTTCCCAATATCATTCATGCATCCAGAGCAAAAAATAAAAATGCATAAGAGCAAAGAAGCAGGTGTTTAGAAAACCAAAATACATTTCTTTGGCAGCATCCAAGTACTAGATACTTTCAGCCAAACTATCCTTATAGGCACAGTTGTAATGGTACAAAGTAAGCTTTTGAGGCAGTATGTGAGAGAACTCTTTTTCTCTTTTGTTCTTACCCAAAATGCAGGTATCTGTGTGCCAGACATTATGTCTCTGACTCTTTAAACTAATTGCCAGGAAGGGAAAAGAGAGATGTATGCATGCCCCCACTCCACCCCAGCTCAGCTGGTAGGACTGTCCAACGACAAAGGCATTACTTTAGGACTCAGAAGAACAGGTACTAACCTTTGCCGCAGCCTCCCTGCATACCTTTGGCCAGTTGCCTCATTATTCTGTAATGAATGCTGGTAATTACCAGAACGCTGAGAAAACAAACAGGAGCTGCTTTTAACAGTGAGCCACAGACACAGGGTGAAAATTCCTGACCTACCACCAACCAACCTTAATCAAGAATTAGGAATGGTTAATCAGTGCGGTTAACTCAGCACGGTACTGAGATTAAGATGCATTACAGAGTGACTAGAGACAGGTTTAGTGAATCCAGAGATGATTTCAGTGCTGCTGCATAGTGTTGCACTGCCAAACCATGCTATCAGGATGCTCTACACTATACATCATCACAGAGCACATACAGCTGCATTTAACTCGAGCAAGTCCTCCGCACTGTAAAGTTCAGTCACGTTTCAACCTCAGTAACAGAGCAACCCAGCTCATCTACCTCTGAGAGAAAGGGCAGTGGTGTGTACGTTGGCAGCCAACTATCATCAAACTATAGGAAGCGTTACAACACAAAGCGTAGTCTGATGTTGCCAGAGACTTCACCCCAGACCATGCTCATCTGAATGCAAAATTGTGATGACGTGCTTTTTAGAGTAGTCCGCTTTTGTTGGGGAAAGAGTGACACTTAGCGATACTCAGCAACCTGCAGTGAGATGATCTGCTGGTGCATTTTGCTGCTTAGGTTCCTCAGGACAGAGATTTCTAGGGACCCCTGCTCTAAGTGCTTTGTTTCCCAGGACAGGACCACACAGATCTCAGCTCTCCAACCAGACCAAGGTTTGAAATCTCAGAATAAATTGTAAAGTCCATACCAGCTTTCTCCAGGACTGGCAGAGCAGTTGCTAGTCACAAAAATAGACATGCTGAAAAAGCTACATATATTTAGAAGAAAATGAGAGAATGCTAATTTAAAAAGAAGCTAAGGGTGGAGGAAGCAAGTTAGCTGTCCTGTAAAATTGAGCATGATCCCAGGGGTGAACTAGTCAGATTAGGTCCTTAGTAGCACTGTAATTTAAACAGCACAAGGCTCAGGACAGGAGCCTTTTGAAGATGAGAACATCATTCTTGAGTTACCAACTTCCTCGTCTACGAAGAGCATAGGCACTCACGTCTGGGAAACCACCAGGTCTTCTTCAGAATTTTAATTCAAGCACATAATAATGCTCAACTACTCCTCCAACCACTCCCATTAGCCAATGAATCACCTATACCACTCAGAATTTATTTAGCAACATTACAAATGGGCTTCGCATCTTTTGCTTTTGGTGTTTACCCACGGCCAAGCAACAGAAGAGACTACTACATTCTTGTGGAAAGAAAATGACACAGGAAAACCAGAAGCAGCTGCTACCTTTGGGGTGCTGCCATAGCTAGATCTAACACAAATGGTTCAGATACCAGGGGCCTGACAAACTCACTTGAAATACTGGTGTCTGAGTTATGTCCCTGCCCTGGGTTGAGAGGCCCAGGACTAACTTTTCTTCTAATGCTGGGAAAATTACATTTTCAGAAGACCANGTTCCCCGATTCCCCTTTCCTGGGTGGGGAGGGGTCATCGGGTGACAGAATAATTGTCTGCATGACAATAAATTGTTATGGGTTTTCTCAAACCATAACAGTCCCTATTTGTACCGTGCTGACATAGGTCAGGTCATTGTGCGCTTTGGGAATCTCATCAGGTAGGTGTGCAGATGACCCCGCTCAACAAGCCTTCGGATTCAGTCACCCTTTCACCTTAGGAACATCAGACCCTGCCAGGAGACAGGCCAGCAGTGCAGTTACGGCAAACAGCAGGGCAAAGGAAAAGCTCTCCCCCAAAAGCCAGCTCTTCTTCAGCACTAACTCCATTTCAATTCCTCTTCCCACCAGGCAGCCTGCTCCCTTTACTCTTGACCAATGAGGCCACAACAGGAGGGCCAGGCTGGCCTGGGGCTCGGGCAGCTACGAAGGCTGTCTTCACCCACACAGCAAATGGGCTGGAATGGCTGAGGCATCCCAGGCACCTGTGCTTCCCAAATTGAAAGGTAAGGTGTCTCCTCAGGGAGAAGCAAACCTGAATTACAGCGCATCTGCTGAGACTGCAGGGCCCTGACATGAGCCAATCCACTGGAGAAGGCAGGTGGTGCTGACGGCTGGTTTAGAGATGTGATTTTTAATTTCACATTGCTGGTGGCATGGCCACATTTCATGGTCAAAGTTGCACATTCTAGGGAATCATCAACAGTTAGCAAAAAATGCTCGGTGCAAAAACCTCTATATTTTTTAAAGCTAAAGTGAACAGTTTTAGGAGATTTGTCCATCTTAAGGTTAACAGTACCTATACAGATCTTAACATGAAAAAAAATAAGGTGAAACAATACTGTAGAAAATGAAACCCAGAAACATTTATGTGACAGTAATGAGCAGAAAAAAAGGGAAGATCCTCCAGGCTTGTTTTGCCTGGGGAAAAAGAGATGAGGTAGTAAAATAGTTTAAAACGGTAGTTAAAACAAAGGTCCTATTTGAAATAAATGTTACATATAAGATTAGATTCCAATCCAATAGAAGGGAAAACATTTTTGTGAGCCAAACATGCCGGCCCCTGACCCCACAGCACTCTTATCAGACAGCACCACCACTCCCTGGGAAGACCTAAGTATCTGTTCGTATTTCCACATCCACAACATTCCTCTGCCCACAGGAGCAGGAGCTCTCTTCCTCAGGGGAGTCTGCTCTCTCAGACACCATTTTGCCAGATGACGGCAGAACCTGTCTCGTAGCTCCAAACGGAAGAAATCCAGTTTATGAGATTATTTTAAAGTGCCTGACTGAAAAAGGGGGAAAGCAACTGTTCCCCACTAATATTTATATTATTTCAAGTCCCACCTTTTGAACAAATAATGGAATTTGACTGCAGAGCTAAGAGGTGTTCAAATCTAGATACTATTTTCTCTTTTGCAGCTGTCTGTTCTTAAAGCTCCTTGGCAGCCCTCTCAGTCTTTGCTAATCCAGGCCTCCACCCTTTCCCAGTGCGTTCCCATTTTATACCAGTCAGCCTGCGCATCTGCCTCTTGCTAACCTGTCACAGTCCCAAACTTAACCAATTTATTTCAGAATCTGCAAGTACCCTTTAGAAAAAAAAGTTCAACTATTTCATATGACCAACAGCATAATTACAGTTTTTTTAAAAGTAGTGAAGTCAGAGCAAAGGAGCTTCATAGAGTCTTACAAAGCCTGGCTGGAAGCCCAGGTTGTTGCCCCACACAAAGACCTGAGCCAGCCCAATGGCCCCACAAGCATCAAAGACATCAGGAGCTGGAGTAACCTCCCTCCTTTTCTCTCTTGCTCCTGCCTGAGGGGCCTCATTTATTCTCTTGCCCTTATACTAACCCTCAGTAGAGCCAAATTCAAATCATTAACCCAGAAGACAACCATCAGCAGCTTCTTTTTCTGCAAACAAGCTGCACCTGGCTATGAGTGATCCAAGGAGCAGCAGAGCAAGCCACAGCATAAGGAACTTGCAGATTCAGCGAGCATAAGAGAAGGAAAGACCAGACAGGGTAATGGGCTCTTCCCCTGGTCATAGGGGTTAGCTATTAAGTTATTTCAAGCTTTCTCATGAAAGCACAGACTTTGAAAGAGGGAGGCAGCTACACAATTTGGCAAGAGAAGCTGGAGTGAGGTTAGAGCTCGCCACAGTACCATCACTTGATATACTTTTCACACTAAACAGCTTTCACTCTCCTTAACACCAAATCTAGTTAACCTCTGCAATAAGTCACCATTTGTGCAAGAGTACTGATGGGAGCACAAATTACACAGGAGTCACAGAAGACAACACAACAGTTATTTCTCCTTATTTCAAGTGTATACACACAAGCAGTTATCACCTTGAGCATAAGAAAAGAAGTAGATTTATTTCAAAGTGTTCTAGAGCTAACAATTACTGCAGCCAGCAGCTGTATTCAGAGCACTATGAGAAGTCCTTGATGTCAGAGTTCCTGGGATTTTGTTTAATTTCCAATCCTTGTTAGCCTGACCAACAAGCGAGTCTCAAATGTTTCAGTCTACAGGCAAGAAATGCTTACACTTTACAAATCAGACTATACCTCAGACCTGTTCAAAGGCATTCAGCATAATTACATCTCATCTCCATTTTAGTTTTGCAAATAAGGACTTTCCAATACACTGCAAAACACCAAACAGAAATTCAGGTCGTGGAGAATTTGATACAAATTGAAGACCTCTTTAAACTAATCTATGTCAAATCCATCAAGCAACTCATAAACTAGCAGACACAACGTATCACTCATTCCCGTGAGGTTGAGGAATTTTTAAAATGGGATGAATTACATAAGTGACACATTTTTCAGAGCTCTTTTCATATGCACTTGAGCGAGAGCCAGCCACACAGGTGTGCAGAACCTTGGTAGCACCTACTCCAACAGGCAGCATCTTCATTTTCCATTTTTTTTTCATACTATAACATTTCTTGTTTACACCTAAGAGAAGTAAATCTTCCAAAGATGCTAATCATGTTCAAACAGGCTCCAAGTTCTGTGAAGCCTTCCTTTTAGACATTTCTTGCAACACTTACTCACTCCACTAACAGGTTATCAGATGCCCACGCACTATTAGATCTCAGCTTCAACTACACGAACATCTATTTCAAAGTAAGTTTTAAAAAGGAAGATACGAAATACCACTTCTGTTCATTTCAGGAAGTTTATTGCACCAAAATGCCGCAAAGGAATAAACCAAAATGATAGCATACATAAACAACTATAAGAAAAACACCCATGTAGTTTGACATTGGTATTCAGTCATTCCTAAAAAAGCCTATGCTCTCCAAACATGCAATAGCAACACATTTTTTTCTAATATGAAAAACCTGCTATGAATGTCAAATTAGCCCACTTAACCTTAAAAAAAAAAAAAGTCTAGTGTATATTCAGCAGTTCAGACTCGATTTTGATTTGGATCCTTTTAATTGAAGCAGAAGTTATGCTTGAGGGATAAGTGATTGTTTTGTGTAAATGTTATCTCCAAAAGTTTGGTGTGCCTGAAGAGGGTTTTTGATTTTAAGAGTAAAGATGCATAACAGTAGGGAGTGGAGAAGATCAATCTGTAACTCCAGAGGATACCATTAGAAACATGAATTACAGAATCACTATTTACTCATTTCTTTTGGGCAGAAGAAAGTTGCACATGTTAGTTCAGAGAGTACCTACTTAAAATGTTTAGATCTTGGTATCGTCTGGGATTGAAGAATTCATTTAGATTCAATACCACAATTTAGTAGTTCATTCTTCCCCTCTGTGTATGAAGGTTTAGTCTTGCCTAAAAAAAAAGCATACATTCTTTAAATTGCACTGTGTAAACTGTATTTATGTGGGATTTTGGAAAGACTGTGCACTCCCACTTAAGCAAGAAAATATGTATTTAAGTTTACAAAAAACCTACATAATACTGATAAAAACAACTTTGGAATATTTGAAAATTTAGCTACATTTTCAATTTTAAACACATCTGTACATTCATATCACTTTTCATCCTATTAAAATGAAAACAGAAACATGCCCTAAAGATGTCTAACAACACATCTGTAAATACTTACTGCCCTGTCATGCCACGCTAATTTACATAAACAGCAAGATGCAACCAAAAACAAGTTAAAGACTTAGAGTCAAAAAAAGCCCTAGAAGGTGGAATCCTGTCAACTGAGGTAGTACATGTGGTGGAGGGGAAAATATGTGTTTAACTTTCTTTAGACTAAAGCCTTTTAAAAGTAATAAACAGCTTTAATTTTGGATTTTCTTTCCCCCGCAAACTAAAATTGTGAAACAAGATAGTTCATCGTGTAATTTCTGAAGAGCAGCAAAATATTAGAGAAAGCAGCAAAAACTATTAAGTTTTAGCCTGGGCTGAAGAAAATCCAAGTGCTTTTGACCATTGGCTCATGTGCCACACCTAGGCTAATCTGATGTCTTGCCAAAAGGCAGATTTTAAAAGGATTTAAGTAGTTGATGTAGTAAAATCAGGTGTTACTGATCACAGTATTAGTCTTGAAATCACTGAATGTTGGCTGACCTTTGACTTCTCTAGTATGCTCTATGATAACAAAAGCAAATATTTCTTTGAAGAATTGTCAGAGTCTGTTGAGAGAAGAACCCAACTAACAACTTAAGAGAACTGGAGTTGACTTTTAATGAACTTGGCTACTATTTGAGAGTGACATGGATTAGATAAAGCACATGAGGATTTCTCTATACACTCAGGGAAGCAGTTTCATAGCCTTACACATGCGCACACACACATTCTCCATCACAGGGGTAGTTCAGGAATATGTGACTTCATCTATGGTTCTTACTTTGTCTTAACCTTGTGGAATAGAGACCGATATCTGCTAAAAGCCACACGCAGAGGTAAGGTGACCTTCCAGAAGACAGAAGGATTCACAGAACAAAGATATGAAAAGTTCGCTTAACTGTAAAGCAGTAGGAGAAAATCCGAACCCTTGAAAGGTTTTAGCCTCTTTAGAGAGAATACTGAGGACAAGTATGAAAATGTGGTAAAAGAAATATTTGGAATGTCAGGTCAGAAACCCAGCATATAAGGAATAACTTTAGAAGCATTGTATCAGAATGTTAAGTATCTTTCCACTTGGAAGCAACCTCTCTTCACAGTAGGTCAGTCTACCTATTTCCCTCAAAAAGAAACACAAGGTTAATCAAGTCCCCCCATCACATTTAAACAACTCACAATATGCACATTTCATGATTTCAAATCATTGAAAGTTTACTGTAGAAAAGTCCAAACATCAAGGTAGGAGGAAATAAAAACACTTCTAATAAAAGTGTGTCCCTTCAGTGTTAAAAATTTGTAATTGCCAACGAGGAGAAATCACAACCGGTGACCTGGAGTTTCTTATTAGAATTCACTCTTCCCAAGCAATTGTGTCGCTCACAATTTGCCTGCAAGCTGACAATTTCAGACACCTCATTCACGCTGGCTCACAAACAGAAAGGTCCAACATTGAGTTTCCCATTTCTTTAAGAATGTTTGTTTTGATCCTTTGTTCTCTCCTCGGTCTGGTCCATAGTTTCATATCCAGCTTAACAGTGCTTTATGCAAAAAAGTTATTCTTTTTTAAACATTTGTGTTATCAACCACATGAAAACAAAATACAAAATTTTATTTTACTTTCTAGAAACACAGGCAGCCAGTATCAATTAATGGAGAAGTAGCTTCTGGTCTCAGAGTAGTTAACCTGTTAGGAAAGGCACCCAGATGATAGTTTGAGATTCCTGCAGAATCAAAAAAGGGTAACCGCAAACATTCATAGTAGTATCAAATATTGGGGTTTGCCCCCTACATTTCATTTTACTTTAAACAATGCGCTTTTATTCCTACTTAGAGTGACAACTAGTAACTGGAAAAAAGTAATACCTTTCACTAGAAGTTTGGTGGGGTGCTGTCTGTTATCTTTTATTTCCCCAGTCAGATTGTCTTCAGTTTGTGCCAACTGCTTGCTGCACGTATTCACAGACACGTGTTAATAGCTCCGGTATCATACAGAAGTTTGTTACAAATTCATACTCCTCAGAGATTGGAATACTTGATGACACCAAGAACACAGGTTAAGTTCCCAGGACTAGAGTCATAAATAAACTCAAAAGAGTTATTGAAGTTGCATCAGCAACAAATGTAAACCTGTAGCAGAAATTCCATAAGTCTTTCCCACAAAATTCCTATTTTGGAAGTCCATTCCATTCCACTTCTAGCCAAGGGCTCATTCAAACACCTACTCATTAAAACAGAAGCAGCCACAGCTTTCTTAACCTCCTGTCCATAAGGGAAAAATCACATCACTTCATGTACGCCTCCGTTCCCACATAACATTTGGCTGCGGAATTAGATTCCTTGTTCTGAGCCCATCGCTTCTACTATACGAAGTCATGTGTATACTCTGCAGGAAAGTCATGTCCCACCTAATACACTTGTGTATAGGAATGCTATATACATAGTTTACAGCTCCTCCTCCTCCCCAGCAAAGAAACATACACCACACTCACAAGCATAGTATTATAAAATCCATTCAAACCCACTTGTTCTTTTAACTGTTACTTCATGGTTTTGAGCAGCGTTTTGGATGGCAGCTCCTGGTCTGCCACATAGTGTTAACTTTTGTCCTTTGAATAAAAATAAAATGCACAGATGCAGTCACTTTCTTGATTTAAGTCAGAAGTGAGATTGTAAAAAAAACCTGAATGCCTTTTATGTTATGTAAACTGAAGTCCTCCAATAAAACATCCGGTTGAAATCAGAATCAAAAGGTGGTAGAATGTACAGTCATCACCTGCTTTCCTCAGTGTTCCTCTTTACCAGTGTTTGGCACCTCTGTTCTTCATTCAACATTCCCATTTTCTTTTTTTTAGTTTAAGGGAATGACTATCCTGAGATTGCAATTTATAAGAGTATTTGAGCAACATATGGGGAATGAGTACTTGCTATAGCAGCCAACAAAGGCAAGTCATTGGATTCAATCCTAGAAATAGGGAAAAAAAAAAAGAGATAGACTTTAAAATACACAGTCACCTTCATAAATGATGACATTTTTCATCCACTTTAAAGAAACTGGTCATGTCTTGCTACAACTGAGTTCATTGCTTAATTATTATTTATTGCCATTACTCATAACATACCAGTAAATGTAAGTAATAACGTTTAAAACCAAGAAGTACACTACTATTTAAGTCAAAAGATAGCATTATTACATGTTGTGGTATATAATCTTTTGTCGTTTAAATCCAACTTTTTATTTCTTTGCTAAACTGTAACCCTTAACTTGTAGTTTTACCAGTCAGTAGGTACTGTTAAGTCCATTTTAAGAAAGTATTACACATCAGCTTATGGAAGACTCTGCATTTCATGTTTTTAATATAACTCAGTTCACCATATAGTATCACTTTCTTACAAAAAGAATTACCAAAAGCTGAAATTGTTAATTGTAATGCAGTAACAGTACCAGGAACATCTCTCAAATGCAATGGTCAGTTTCTAACCATTTCCAAATGTAAAGCTACTCAGAGGCCAGGACATATGCATGTATTTGTATGCATATATATATATACATATGTACACATACAGTGAAAAAAAATGCTTATTTCAGAGTTTCATTATTTACAGCTGCATTTCTCAGTATGAAATCTTGAACAATCTGGATAACAATAAGTTAAGTTTTACCTACAGTGCTAAACCACATCTTCTTGGGAAGATGTATTCACTTGTTCCCACTTCCTCCTCCTCTACTGTCAACAGGTGTATCCCTAAATGTTGTGTGCTAATTGAGTACTATTACTAGAAGACAGCTGTCAAACAGGACATCTGTCTATCTTCCTGAAGTTTTCATGAATGAGATTGAGCCATAAAGAGTGTGCATGGATGCACGGATAACCTCCTAATGACCAAAATCCAAACTTTCTCCCTCCTAAAGATTTAAAAATGACAAGTAACTTATTCTTGTTACAGAACTGTGTCTCCTCCCAATTTACAGATGACTCAGTAGAACCCAATTTTACACTTTATTAGGCACATGAGAGAGGAGAGTGCTAAGCATGAAGCAAGTCCTTATGAGAACAAGATATCAACATTCAGAAACTGAGAAAGAAAATAACTGCCCCAAGTTTTGCCATTGGTTAAGACTGATACTTGCAATACTCACCCCATTACAAGTCCTAGTTCTTTCACATGCACTCTTGTATGTCCTCGCAGATATTCCGAAAGCATTTTGCTTTTGAGATACATCTCCTGTAGTCTATCCTCAAGATGCATTATGCACTGTAAATATAGACCAAAAACCTCAGAGTGGCTTTAGCAATTCCATGAAAATTTTACAGAATCACAGAATTGTCACAGTTGGAAAGGACCTCCGAGATCACCAAGTCCAACCACACACAAAAACACAACCCACACCTTGCAATCTCAGCCACTAAAGCATGCCCTGAAGTACCACATCTACATGTTTCCCAAACACCTTCAGAGATGGTGACTCAACCACCTCCCTGCGCAGGCTGTTCCAGTGCCTGACCACCCTCTCAGTAGAGTAATTTTTCCTAATACCCAGTCTAAACCTCCCCTGCTGCAACTTCAGACCATTTCCTCTGGGCCTGTCATTATTCACTTGGGAGAAGAGGCCAACACCCACCTCTCTACAACCTCCTTTCAGGTACCTGGAGAGGGCAATCAGGTCTCCCCTCAGCCTCCTGATCTCCAAACTAAACATGCCCAGTTCCCTCAGCCTCTCCTCATAGGACTTGTTCTCTAGACCCCTCACCTCTGGACATGTTCCAGCACTTCAATGTCCATACAGTGAGGGGCCCAGAATGAATCACAGTACTCAGGGTACAGAAATATAAGCATATTATTTTAGCTTCTCTAGAACATCTTTTAAACTAAATCTCCACTCTAAAAACCAAGAGACGTAATAAGTTTTTTTTACAGCTGTACTACCAACAATAAAATGTTGCAGTACCCACTCAAAGGGGAACCCCTTCAGAGAATTGGGGCATTCCAAATTTCTTCAGCAGCAAATTTGTTGCACAAACTACACATTCATTTTCCACCCAAGTCAGCCACAGTGTTTCTGCTGACTTCAATAGTTTTAACCAGGTTCAAAGACACTAAAGACATCTTATTGAGTCATATCAGAATACTTGGATCAAGATGTCTTTGTTTTACATCAGTGCTATGATTTCAGTTTAAACAACAGTTACTACAATTAGTACTCTAGCTCAAGGGATCTGCAGCTCAAGAAACTGACACTCAACAAGTAGAAGACCCCATTGTCTTACTCATCAGAAATTTATCTTGCTCACTACTTTACTGCAGAAGCTAGGTTATGTATCTTCTTTAGGCATTTGTTTTTATTAGTCCTATGTATTTCTAGTTTAAAATTGGCAAACAGCATCAAATGTTTAAGCAAAAGGTCCAAGTTGAAATACAAAGTTAATCATTCCCCCCTCCCCTCTTTTTTTTCCCAGCAGTAGCATGCTAGAAATGCATATTATTTTTAAATACTGTCATGGAACACATGGCAATTTCTCATACACCAACTGCAGGAGAGCAGATAAACCTTAGCTTCAGAGAGAGGGGGGGGCTTAAAACAAGGTCAGTAGGCAGGATGTCTTCACAAGGTGAGTAGGTAGGATGTCTTATAAGGTACTGTGTCTAGGACAAAAGTTACATTCAATTCAACATTTCTTCTTTCCACAGGGATGACCACTTCAAAAAAGTTAAATTAGTTCAGCTCTCCAAACTTCAGGAGACGAAAGCAGGAAGCACACGCAGAACCTCACGTTATCAAGTGCATAACCATCCAGCAGGTGTAGACAGCAACTAGAAACAGTAGCAGCAAATTGCTTCAGGCCATTGTCCAACGTACTTTTCGAGTTGAATGAAAACTACAACTATTAGAAATGAGATCCCTTGAAATCAGCTTTGTTAATTAAAAAATAATGATCAAAAAAGAAACTCATGCTTGTAGGTACCCTACCATCTATTTTTCTGATGGTCTGGAGTAAGATGAAGATTTTTAGAAGTATGCTACATAGTAGTAGAATAAGGTTGCTATGATCAGTTCAGGAAAGGCAAAAGCTTTTGGAGAGTAGTTTGATGTATTTGCTTCAAGAAAGCTTTCACTCAAGTCATTGCAATCATAACATTTCTGCCTCTAACTAAAAGGGAAACGTTTATATCTTTTCCATTACAGGTAATTCTAATGCAAAGAGCCTACAAGCACTTCCTCAGTGGTTCAGGGTAATATGCAGCTGATTCACAAAGTAGCAGTTCAATACATTTCAATTCCAGTACTCATGCCAAAGGCTGATGGATTTTTATTATTTTAAGTCGGCAGGAAGCAAGTAAGGAAGAATCCCACATTATTCTAAAAGAGAGATTCTTTACATAATATTATCTGCTCCTCCTGAATGCCAACAAAGAATGAAAATACATTTTTTCCCCATAAACTTGGTGCACAAATCCATTTTGTTCAAAATGTCCACATTAAGCGAGGTACAGAAGGTAGGTTTTTTTATGTTAGCTTCCTCTGCAGCTTCTCTCATCAACTAAATGGAAAAAAAATAAACGTCAAGTCACTTCTAAAAGGAGAAAAGTAGCTTAAAAAGAATTTGAAGGCGCAGGTAAAACTTTTCACATATTTCTGACATGCCACAATTGCTATCATCACTTCCCTCTCACCTGGCATACTGCAAAGCTCTCTGCAGTGTAATTACCAGCTGCAGTGCCATAACAAAGATATCACCCCTTGCCCTTCATTCAGTCCCAAGCTGGATTTTGTTTTTTGTTGTACCACAAAAAAAAAAACAAAAAACCCTTATTAATCTGAATAGGTAAAGAAACTTACATTCCTAAAGGAAAATTCAAACATACTGCATTATGCTCATCTCTGATCAATATTAGTAGATATGTTTTTGCTAAAATTTAAATCAATAAAAACACTACAATAAAAGAGTCACACTTCTCCCCCTAGAGTTTAGTGGAACACTTAACTTCTACGCACTTATGGCTCTGTTTCAGCAAAGAGCTATAAAACCCACCAACAGAAGGATCAAAATGTCTCTAAAGTGGATTATAGGAAGTTTACAAGCCACTAGCACTGTCACTTCCCTGTTCCTTTTTGTAAGAAAAAGGAAATAAAAAAAACCCTGAAAAACATTCCATCTCCAAACCATTCCCACACCACACAAAGCAAACAGAAGTTGCATACACAAACCCCAAGACAACATTGGAAAGAACACTTTGGTTGCAGAATCAGCTATTCAGTTTAAAAACCTCAGAATTTAAGGTGTTACTTTGCAAGTGTTAGTACATAACTTTATCCAAAGGTGCATGTTGTTTCAATGCCCAAAAAAATCCAGAGCCAACACTGACAGTGTACCCATATATTTTGCCTAGTACTTCAAGAACTTTGCAAAATCAATACCACTAATTTTATCCAAAACAGTGCCAACTAATGCTGTTTACATCTGTTAATGTTGAGGTCTATCTTCCTCTTCCATCTGCTAGCACAGTCATTACACAGGCTTCCTACAAAGTTTCTCAAGGCTATCTGCTAAAGGACAAAATACTTCTGTTAGCTGAAGAAGGGGCAATTTACTGAAAAAAAAACAACAAACACCAAAACAAATAAACCACCCCATGTCCCCTCATCTACAATTGTACATGAAAAACTGTATTATAATTATTACTGTCAAACTTGTGGGTAATTTTGTTGTGATCAGCAAAAGCAGCACTACTGATTTGCTCTGATAACTCTACTACCAATGAGAACAGGAAGGGATGCTGTGGGATGGGGAGTATGCACTATGTCAAAGTAACACCCCCCACTGCAATTCCCCCCATCCCAAGGTGTTTTCAGGTTTCAGTCTCCTCCCAACAATCCTATGGAGACATTGGCAAGGGTATCTGAGACAGCACTTGCTGACAGTGTTTACTAAAATACACATAAACCAGAAAGGTCAAGTAAACACACAGAGGCACAATTATCTGGGAAGGAGAGAGAGAAGCAGCATCTACTGTGTAGCATTGGAAAGCAAGCCCAAGAGTAGAAAGTTGTGTGCTAGAAACAGGTTTGGGTAGATGTCATTGATCTTAAACAACAAAGAGGAGAAAAGGGTGGCAATCATACAAATAAAAAAATAAAAGTCAAATTTAAGACTCCTAATCATAAAAATATGAGGGCCATGCTAAAATCACCTGAACAACTTTAGTTTTGTCATGTGTATTTTGGAGTAGTCAATTTTAATCTGATCGATCAGATATAAGTTACAGATAAAACAACACTTGTTCCTGGACTGTAGCATGCATTCTTTTAAACACGTTGTACAAACTGCATTATTTTAGGCATTAGTTGGTTGGTATCACAACACTGCGTACAAAACTCTGCGTTTGCTACCTAAGCTAAGCAGTTTTCATTAGCTTCAGTCTTCAGTGAGGAAATACTTACAAAGTCAGCTGGGACGTTGAGTTTGTAAAGCTGCAAAATAGACTGCAATAAACTGGATACTTGACTGGAAACCAAAACATCCTTGCCTAACTTCATATTGTCCATCATCTTTTTTTGGCTTGTAGCTACTTGTACGTTCCACTTATCTGTGTCTGCAATAATGCAGACAGCTTCTGCTATGGGCTCGTCTAGCACTGGATGCTGCAACAGATACAAAATACAAATATTATGTGACACTTTCATATACATTTCCACAACTTAGCTTGAGGTTCCACTTTTATTCACATTGAGGCAGTAAGAAAGTGATCCAATGAATATTTTTTGTTCAATAGAAAACCAAAGGCATCTCAAAAATGACAGGGACTACCAGATTCAGTGAGCGAACTGACCCAGCACTGCTGAATGTAAACTAAGTTGCACCTGCCAATTTGATCAAGGCATTTAATTTTGCTTAAGTAATGCTCAGAACAAACCACTATTCCAATATTTTCTTCAAGTACTCCACCTTCCCTGAAAATCTAAGTTTCTTCCAAAATGAAAAGATTAATAATTATACTGATCCAGTTACGGTGAAAGTATATTTAGTATTTGAGAGATGTGAGCGGTTTCAGTATGTGCTGTCAAGGCAGGGCATGTACGAAGAGACAGTATATTAATGTTGTTTAAAGAAATTACGTATACAGGCATCACTGTTTCAGATAGCCCATGAACTCATTCCAGCAGGATGATTCTTAATTGCTCTAGACAGAAGCTGCTGACAATTTCTACATAAACATTTAAAATGGATACTAAGGTCACACAGTTAACTCTACTGAAAGGTTAGCTGTAAGTTAATTAGGAGTATACCTAAATTAGAGTAAGAACATGGCAAAGTTCTTACCTATAGAGAATTACTTTCTGTAGTCAGTCATTTCTGCTACAGTCTAGTGTAACACAGGCCTCCACATGACTTCATCTCTCTCCCAACACATGCCACTAAGTGGCAAAATAAGATGCTTCAACTTACACATTTTTATAAATTCTAGTTAATTCTGTCTACTATTTTGACTGAAAAGAGATACAGTTTGTGATTTTTTACCCCCTTGTTTGTAACTTGAAGTCGCAAACAATTTTCCATGTGTTTATCTTTGAAGATAAGTTTTAAGAGTATAAAGAAAAGTACACGTGATTTTTGTGTGAATAGGCTTTGCAAGCAATGAATTAAGGGCTTACATCTTTCAGGAGGACAGACATCAGGTGTGGCTGTTCAGAACAGGTAAGTAAAGAGAAACCTATTCAAAGGACCTGCTTACGTAGATTTCAGTAACACAACTCCTACTATGACTAAGAACAGTACTTCAACTCACATGCATTGCATGAAGTAGGTCTGCTAGTAGACACTGCTTGAGTTTTTCGTCATTATTTATTCCATGCAGCACTAGATCAGGTATATACGTATGACAGTAACCACCTAGAAGTGATCTTCCAAAATTTTTCACGCATTGACTGCTGATTGTATTTGACCTGAAATACAGAAATACAAAGCAGGTAAGATTCTTGCTCGACAAACTGCACTCAGATTGTATACAAACACCAGGTTTGGTTTATCACCCCTGCTTCTACTGCACATATTAATCAACAATTGTACTCTACAGTAAATCAGTTACTGGTGCTCTTTGAAAGAAGGATTTTAAAAGCTGAACTTTAACAATATATTGATTCCTTTATATTTATGAAAAGGCAAATCCACACATATTAGAGGTTGTGGTATGTGTGAGTTCCCTGTTCTGCTGCTAACAGATTTGCTGAATTTGAGTTTACTCCAGCTCAGCCCAAGAAGTAAACTCTTTCTAGCTAACTACCTTAAACACCAGGAAGCTCCACATGCATCTGTAAAGCTTTAAGTTTTCAAACAGGATGCCCTTATTTACTTCAAACCTATCTTGGATTTGTCAAATATGTAAAATCTAAAGTTAGCAGTTCAAACAAAGCTGAAGGCTTGTCCTCAGGTATTTAATGTAGACAGAACATTTCAGGCAGTTTGTACAAAACAGCTTGATCACTTTTTATTAGACATTTAAATAACATCTTTGTCACAAAACTTCACTACCTAAGCCTGCTCCCTCCTGGTTGTTTTTTTTGCCAAGTCTGTTTACAAAAAATTCTAACTACATCAGTGTCTGTTATGGATTTTTTGCAAGGATCTTAATCAAGATTCCAAAAACCCTGAACACCTCTAAAGCAGCAGCAGCTTTTGACTGCATTTAGTTCTAAGTTAAACTTCTTTACCTTGGTAAAGGAAGTTCCACTTCTGCAAACTCTTCAAGTCTTTTGCTGACATTATTGTGATGCACTTCGTCAGGGATACAACAATCACCTTCTTCATCACTGGCTCCAAGAGCACTGTCTGAACTCTCATTCCTTGGAATATCCCCTTCCACTCTGAAGGAGATTTTCCTTCCAGCATCCCCATAGGGGACATCTTTAGCACCTACTTTAGGGGAATTCTGTTTGACAGCAGAATCTACTTCTACACAGCCAGGGGAATAGTTCTCCAGATTGCCAGAGCATAAAGTTCTAGTTTCTTTCAGGTTTGGCAATTTTACAGTTTCTACGTTATCTGTGGGCAAAAGCAGTTCACTAGATACTGTGTTTGCTAAATTCATTTCAGTTCCTTTACTTTCTATATGTTGGTTAAGTGTAGTCTCCTTCCCCTCACAAGGTGGGGTTTGTGCATAACAAACATTATATTTACTGAAAGGTCTAAGGGCAGCTTCACAACCTTCTTTTACATTTTGGGAAGCATCCACAGTCAGATTTGTGGAACTTGAGGCACAATGTATCACCTCCGGATTTTTTCTGAATACTTTCAGATTTTCTTCCATTTCTCTTCTACGAGTTTCTAAATCTGATTCTGGTGATGCAGAACTTCCAATATGAAAGGTGACTTTTTCTAAGTGTGAACTCCTATGGCCAGACCCTTCAGGACAAGGTAAGGCAGATGACCTACTAGACAACTGTTTTTCCACTCTTCTCTCATTCTGGCTCTTGTTCTTTTTTATATCTGTTAAGTCCTCTGATTTAGATGGCTCTTCAAAGTGGTAGGACACAATTCCTGCATCAGGGACAGTTCTTTTCCTACCATCAGCTGCTCCTTTACAGAAACTGCTAGTCAGACAGTCAACAGATGTTTCGGAGTTCTGACCGGCCTTTCCTATTGGTTCTCTCTTTTCTTTTGAAGATGCTGGGACAGCATGAGTGCTTTCCGGATCATGTATCCACTCTGCAACACCATTGTTCTTACTTCCGTCATTCTTTGAAGGTAGGATTGGAGGCACAAGAGCAGGTTCATTTTTAACAGTGACAACCACATAATCAGACTCCTCTATCTCTCCCTTTTCTAGTGCAGTGGTGATCTTGCTCCCATTTAGCACCTGCTCTCCTTCCCCAGCCTTCTCACTCCATGTCAGCTGATTTTCCTGCAGCTCAGAGCATCGAATGAAGTAAGTCAGAACATAGAGCAAGCGCTGCACCAACTCCTTGCGTTTTCCAATAATAACAGTTCGAGTCAATCTGACTGGAGAGCCTATGGCACCATAAAGATCACCTACACAAGAGAACAAAAATGTCACATTCTTGTGTTCAGTTGTAATAGAAACTATACTGTTTAAATTCAACACATTTTGAAACATCATTTACTATGGACACAAATCAGAATTTCTTTCACAGTAAGTTCATAGAAGTTTAAAAGAAAGAATAACAGAAGTAGTCCCCTAGCACTTCTTATATCTGGCTTGTGTTCAGAAGGATTTTTGGTGGGAGATTAGCTGCTATTAATCTGTCTCTTTCCATTCAAAGCCACTAAGGTTTTTATTTAAGTGATGCTTACAAGGTATCAGCACTTGTAAATTGACACAACAGGGGGTGAAATGAAATATAGATCCAGCTGAACTCTGAAGCTAGCTATGTTATTTTCCTAATAATTCTCTTTCACATCAAAATTACTCTGTTTTATTGTAGTCAATTTTCTGTTAAACACAGGAATTTTCATACAGATAAATTCTATTTTTTCAGGACCAGCTTAATAAATAAGTTTTGGAGAAGAGGCATGCAACTATCTTACCGGACAAGTCACATGCATTTCTATGCAATTGGAGTCAACCTCACTAACATGAGCATTTGTCTTTGACAGAGGGTGGCAGAAAACTATAAAATATATTCACTACGTAAAATACAACTTTAATATCAAAGGTAGGTACTACAACATAATTTGAGTCCCCCCAAGAACCGCTGGCTCACTTATCCTGAAGAAATGGTTTTTTAACAGGAGTAAAGTCATACATATCCTACTTCCAACACATCTGTTTGGTACAGTGGTACGCATCTTCCAGCTGCCTATAATTCTCTACGAGCTGAAGGGTTTCTACTTCAAACTTCTGAGAATAAGGCCAATAAGGGACGTTCACACATTCCGTCTAATAAGGGAACATTCCAATGCTCTATGATGGGTTAACTCAAGAAGGTTGTATTATGTAGTTGAGCTAACCCAGTTTTCTTCACTTGACACCCAGTAGAGAACACCCACTAACTGTCTCTGTCTAATCAAACTGTGATTGATGAGACAACCATCAAAATCTCCATTTTCTTTCGCCACCATAACTGTTCACCTTCAAAGCAGGCTTCTCTGGCCTGAGGTTTTATCAGCTACCTGCTATCTACTAGGTTGTTTTAAGTGCTAAGTCCTTGCTGAGGGCTGCTCAAATATTCTGGAACCAGTTTGCCACCAAGATTTTGTACTAGACCTCAAGGAGCAAAACTAAATGAAAGCCAAGATCAGAGCTTCAGGAAGGTTTCTACCAAGCGCAAGGGGACTCCTGGTTTCAACATGAAGTGACTAAAATGGAAAAAAAAAACCAAAAAAACCAACCCAAACCTTAAACACCACATTTATGCCTAGCTTCCTCGTTGCCATACATAACATAACAGGAATAAGGTTCCTGACTCCATTCCTGTAAAACAAGGATGAGACAGTCATTCCACTGCTTTCACTTACTGTCTCCTCTCACAAGATCTGCCATTTCCCATGATGCCAGTGATGCACTGGAGAGGCCACTCTGTGATAGCATCACAGTTTTATCTTCCCCCAGTTAAAAACGCCCTTGCCAGTAGCCCCTTAGTCTAAAAAGCCAGCAAATTCATTTCTCAGCAGTAGGAAGAGGGCTTCAGATTACTCAGAATTAACATCAATGCCTGGTGGGCCACGACTAGCAATTTGGGAAGGAAATGGGAAATATCTTTTTACTTCTCAGTTAAGCACAGCCACTGTGGAAATCAGATTCAGGCTTCATGTCCATCTGCATAATTGACTTTTTATATAAAACCAGTACTAATAAGACAGTACATAAAGTTAGATTGAAGCTGATGTTTAAGAGACAGCATTATGTCCTCCTGACAGTGGTACTTACAGTTATATCAGTACATAATTGTAACCAATACAGTAAGTAATGAAAACATAGGTCTGAAGGTGGAAAGACAGGTATATCAAAATCGTTTCCTTAATAAAAAGTCATTTCTATTTTAAAGCACTAAGACCCATGACTTTATTATTCCCCGCCTCTTTCTAAGGAAAGAGGCCAGCAGAGGGCAACATCTTACTTTGTCAGTTCCTGCAACCACCTGATAATGGTTTTTGGGCTTTTATAACAAAATGAGAAAGCATTTTGAGTTCAGGCATTACGAACTTGGCTAGGCAAACGCTGGTAGCAACACACAGCCTGGAAATGCAAAAAGAGAAACATTCTTGACTAGACACCAGTGGTGGCTCCTGGGAGTGACCACAAAAGCTACTGCTGATCTCACGCCTCCAGTCCAGCTGTTTTTTATAACCCCAGGCCTGACTCCATCCTCAATACCCTGAGCAAACTTCTGTTTCTCCTCTCCAAGTCTAATCCATTACTCCTCTGCATACCATTTTAAAGACATTCTAAAACAGGAAACATTTCTACTACAACTATGAAACTAAGAATTGCTACCTTGACCATGTAGAGATTGCTGAGAATAACACACAGAACTGAGATAATTAACAAGAAACACAATCAGTAGCACGGAGGAATTTTCAAGGATTCACCACTGGTAGCCTTATCCTCTCAGCTCTCACTCACCTATTCATCTGACAGCAATTATTTAATCCCCTGTACCAAGATAACTTACAAACTATAAAATATTTGTCAGAGAACAGCCTGAGGAGCTGGGCATAGAAAGAAAATCTTGGCCCAAGCCCACTCACGTAATTGAATGAATAGAGGTACTGCCAGTTGCCAGACTTCTCTGTTGTCTTGGTGTCCACCCTAATTCTGTGAGAAAGAAATAAAAGGAGGTAGCCCAAGCAGTTTTAACTACAAAAGGACCTCCAAGGCCCAGAGAACTCCCCTCAATCCAGCCTGTTCCTTTTTTGTTCTTCCCAAACTGCTCAGATCATCCACAGCACTTGCACAGTGTTAATACTTCTATACCAAGTTACTTAACCAGGTAGCATAACAGAGGATAACAACAAGGGACCAAGGAAAAAGAGCAGAGCACTCAGGCCACGCAAACAGGCCTCCAAATACTCCATTTAACTAGGTCTAAGACATCTGTTGGCAACTCTGCCCAGCTTACAGTAAGGCAGATCACCAGACGCAATCTAGATCACAAATAGCTCTCGGGTAGGAGAGGATGCAGAAAGATACTAGCTATAGACAAATCTGAAGCTTTCCATTTCCTACTGACCAAGTTGTGCCCAGAGAGGGTTATACGGATGGGATTTTGCCAACATGTTCACAGACTGCGACGTGCGCTTCTCAGAGAAGGCCTTTATGGGAGGATGATCAACCGGCATTACTGTTGGGACCCAAGCCAGATGATATGTCAGCACCGCGGTTAACAACGCGGCAAAGAACCTAAGAAAAAGAATATGACCAAAGTAACATTAGCAAAAGAATATCCCATAAAGTGCTTTAATTTATCCACATGCACCAGGAAGCACATAAGCTTTTTTTTTTTTTAAGAAAAAGGTGAAGGAAGCTTACTGATTTTTGTTGATCTGTTCTATCAGAAAAGTAAATTCTTTAAGAAAACGCTGGCATAGCTGATTCTTTTCCAGAGTGCTGGACATCATATTAAGCCACACAGGCTCTGCAATCCTTGGAACAGAATATAGGTTCCAGATGGTAACTCTGCTCAAAGAAAATTCCCAAAAAGTAAGTGTTAACATGCACATTTCAATTTTTCAAATAAAAGTAGCCCCCCTGTCCTCTTCTATTGTTCACTGATTTATTATTTTTTTAATTTTTTGTAAGATTTAGGAGACTAAAACTGGAAGAGTTTTCCAGATACACTAATTACCAGTGTTTCAGAACATCAGTCTGTTTAATTCAGTATACCAGTAACTTAGTGTCTTCAAATATTACATATTTGTATTCCTTTTCTTGCATTCCCCTGTGTATTTGTACTTAGAGAATTAATTCAGAAATAATTTTGAGAGGGGACAGAACTCATTTATTCACTGCAGTGATTTGATTCCACATTCAAAACACTACAGAAACTCCATCCCACCAAAGCATTGTCTCTTTCCTGGGCTGCCTTTCTTGGCCTCTGGCCATTCCTTCCTCTCTTAGGTACCAAGAAAAGAGTCCTTGAAAGCAACTTTCTTGTCAGCTACCCTGTTCAGTATCTATGGCTGGGAGTAGACAAATCATCCGCCTGAACACAACAATCAATCCACTTATCTGCATGGGCATCAGCAGAAGCCAACTCTTGAAGAGATTTTGAAGACTTCAACTGATAATCCCAGGTACAGTTGAGGGCAACAGACCTACTTTTACTCTCATTCTGAAAGCAGCTGAGCTGGCTTTGCTCAAGTTTTCTAAAAATCATTTTCCCAATACCCAACAAAGAAAATTCAGTCACACTAACTTCAAGACTGACCCTGCGTTCAGTTGCTTATAACTGGAAGTGACAAATAACTTTAGAGGGACATGAGAGCTCTCCTGGTAATTCAGAATTCCATCAACTCACCTGAATTCTCCCAGGGCATCCATGACACGGCTGATATAAACCTGCACTCTTTGGCTGGATTCTGCTATCTTTCTACATGAGATCATGGCCTTGATTAAGAGTTAAAGACACAAAACAGCTTCTTAAAGGATTCACATTCTTCATCTTTTTAAGCTTCATTAACATGTCAAAATGATTAAGATCTAGTCCCAGTGCTACACAGCCACTCAGGACAGCAATAGCTGCCGACCTCCCTCCACCTCATGAGACCAATCCCTAGAACTGGACACGGGGTAAAGAGAGAACAGTTCTGAGGGAGTAAAGGGAAGACAGCAACAAACACGAAAGGGTAGAATACCACCATTTCCACAGCCCCCCAAAAGTCACAAAAACCTCAGTGAAATACGGCGAAAAAGAAAACCACCCATAGCATAAAACTCTCCATTCTCACTCTGACTAGAAAAGAAACTGCACCTCTTGTTCAGCAAATGCTGAACTCCTATACTGTGCTCAGTCCTACATGTGTAAGGAGGGAGGGAAGCTTGAAACCACGCACCTTCTCCCACTCTTCATCTATCAGATTCTAGAGTACTTCGTTCTGTTTGACACTTATTTTTCCACATTAAGCCAAGCTATTGTTCTGTACCTTTTCTATTGCATATTTCAGCTTGTTCATGTGAGATTCAAAAAGAGGAAAGTGTGAGAAAAAGAAATCCTGGAAGTTTCTCTGTGCTTCTTCCTTTTCTGGCAGAGAAAAGATTATGCTGATTGCAATTTTTTTCCTCCGAACCATTGCAGGATTGGAGCTGCAGCTTTCATCAGCCATACTAAACATTTCTTCAGTGGACCTGTAAGACAGATTTATTAGGAGAGTTACCTATGCACTGAAAGGTAATTCATCTTCTACCTGTATCTCTCTATAGGGTAGAAGGTAATTCATTATTAGGTCTCCTCTGACTGACTACAGAAGATGTTGCTATCCCCTGTCTCTGAACAGAGGATATCCATCGATATTTTTGGTAAGACCTATGTTTGCTTATCTAGGAAGGCAACACACAAAGAGGCCACCTCCTAAAGCGGTGTGAACACCTTCCTTGAACAGACCTACTAAAAAATCCCTCCTTCTGGATTTATTTTTAAATGGAGATAAAGAAAAGGGAATGGAAACACAACACAAAATTATTAGCAAAAAAGGTAATTTCAGAGCTGTGAACTGCATCCAGCACTCAAACACCTGCCTAGGTGTTCAGCAGTATGTCCATGATGCTCTTGAATTTGTGTTACTGCTCATGAGGGAAGCTGGGAAACAGGCTACCTACATTGTTCCAGCATCTTAAGATGGTTATTTTAAGACACTCAACCATGCAAAACAAAATTTTCCTATTTAAACTGAATACAAGATGTCACCACTCAGTAATTAGTGTGAAAACACAAACTTAATACTTACATGCATGCCTAGCACAAAGTTGGATATATTTCAGTTTAAAATGCTCCGTTTTCTGCCAAAAAACACTCAAACCAAACCACAGTTACTTTTTTGCAACCGTTATTGTTTCCCCAACTTCTGTTTATTGACTTGATAGCTCCACCACATTTGTTTCAATAGTTAGGCCACTTTTCAGTATCACACATGGGTTGATACTGGAATCAATACTGCTCAATACCTTCACTATCAGCCTCGTCTGTTAATCAAAAGTTGCCTTCAGTAAGTTTGCAGATGATGCCAAATGTGGGGAAAATGGTCAATACACCAGAGGGCACTGTCCGGCGAGACTGTGGAATCCCCGTCCTTTGAGATTTTCAAGACTTACTTAGACAAGTTCCACAGCAACCTCATCTAAATTCCAAGTCAGTCCTTTACACAGGTAGCTGATTTGGATGATATCCATAAGTCTCATTCCAGGATAAGTTTTTCTGTGATTATACAAAAGGGTAGCAATCCCTTCACACTGATCCTCCATAAATACTCTAATTACACTGCTAGATATTGATGTTGCTGGGTTTAAAGTTTCTTGATCAATTTCACTGAAAAAAGCATCTTTTAAAAGTATATACATCAATGAGTGAAATAGTATATTCAAAGTGTCTTTTGGAAGGAAGTTTAATTGAATAATGGCTTTTAATACCCTGAGAAACTATAAAGGAAAAAGGCTAAGAACAGACAAGAAAGCCATTAGAAAGCAAATGGAGACATTCAGAGCAGTAGCTCATATGGAAATAGCTTGGTTTTGGAGCTGCTTCTTGAGTTAAGACTGCAGTATCAGCAAGTGATAATTAAAAGCTTGAAGGCTTTTCATATCAGAATTATCTTGAAATGGAGTCTGTGGCATTTATAGACCACTATGAAGCACTTAACAAGAGGAGAGCCTGAGTGCTAAGCATTCATTCTAAGTTCATTCTAAAAATAAGTGGTTTACAGTTTAATTGGTTTGACAAAGTTAAATATACAAAAGTTTCTCATCATCGAGGTATGAGTCCAGGAATACAGGAAAAAATGCACAATAAAACCCCAGCAAAAAAATAGCTTGTGGGAAACAAGAGTTCAAGACAAAAACATAACCTCATTTGAACTTCAGGAACTTGCATGCAGAGACACAAATTCCCAAGGAAGTTGGGAAAGGATGGTCAGTCAGCATCTAAGAAACATCACAAGCTTTTGTACTGCTTCCCAGGAACAGAAACTGAAGAATTTAGGCCTGTGAGAGAAGCTTTTACAAAGCTGCTAATCTAGCTTGCCTGCCAATTGGCTACACAGTGTTCCAGCTAGACATCTCATTTTCTTTGAGCTATTGGCCTAAAACATCAGTCACAGAGACTGTAAAATCTTGGCTGTACAAACTAAAGTGCAAACTCAGCTGCCACTGAAGTATTCAACCAGAAGCCTACCGTTTCTTTAGCAAGTAATCACAGAAATATCTGAAGAGCCTTTTTTGGCTTAGAAAGAAGTCAATTCAAGACTAGTTCTAGATAGTGGAAATAATGTCTTGTTTCCGGTATCTTTCCCCAGGATAGATTCTCCAGTGTGGAAGAAATACAATCTACCCTCTACAGTGAAGAAGCAGTCCAAAAAGGCTGCTTTCCTCTAAACAATGTTAATTTTTTAACACTTTGAGGGAATTCCTATTTGTGAAATTTTTTCTTCTTAAACTGGGCTGAATTTTATCTGATTTACCCTAAATGTTTAAGTTTTTTTTTCCTCCACATACTGCTCTCAGTCTTATTTCTTTATGAAACTTGACTAAAAGGTATTTAATTTACTGAACGCAAACTGTTTACTGGCTTATTTTCAACTGCAGGTATGATTTATGTAGCAAGACTGCTACATTAGTACCACTGCCCAATCCTTCATGTTAAAAATTATTTGGTAAGAATAGCCAGGAAAAAAAGTTTCAAGTGTTAACTCTAAGGAAATAAGTCTTTTCAAAAGGGTTTTGTTTTTGTTTTTCACTGACCACATATTTTAACTGGCAGCTTTTAAGTTTCTCTTTAACTGAAAACGCTGATGAGGGAGAGAGGCCAAACAGCAGGAATTTCTTGTAGCTCCCCACTAATTCCATGCTGTTTCTGGGTGCAGGTGGATGAGTATGTAAGAGTAGATAATCAAGAACCATTTGCTATTTTGCAACTGACAAGGCAAGAATTTGCTCGTTAGCTATGAAAACTCTGCTGCATTCCATGCTTTGTTATGCCACTGAGCTACAAAAGCTAATAAAATTCCAAAACAGAAGCCAAGCTTTTTGATCACAGCTCTTTTTATTCTTCCTGTTTTGGCAGAAGTCACATCAGGAACATCCTGTACCAGCCAAGAGAGTTGTCATGGGCTATTACTCCAAAATTTCAGTAACTGCTCACTAGTCAGACTTCATCATAGTACAATGTAATTACGGCAGCAGTGCTGTTACAAACCCTTTCATCTCAAAAGGATGCTCTGCTCCTTCAGATGCAGTTTAATTTGCTTTTCAGAACATGGCTTCAGACATAGCCTATACACTGAGTGAAAGTATGTCTATTTCAAGTTGGGCCTTGCAGATTGTGTTCAGCCAAAAATTGTTCTTTCATCATATTGGTAATCTCATATAACACGCACAGAAGCTAGAGTAAATTGAGAGCATTTAATAACAGGATTTGTCCTTTTAAAGAAAAGAGGCTTAAGCCCTATTTAGCTTAAATTACTGCGAAATAGCTGTTTTAAGAAAGGTGTTGCACTCACCACCTTGGAATAATTCCATTCTCTAAACTAGTTGTCTGACTTCGGAGCCAGCGACGTTGGTAGCTGCTGGAAGATGAGGATGAAGAGCTTGGAGACGGAAAAGGAGTGACCAGAAGACTGCTCAGAGACGCTATTAAGAAAGCAAGAAATCCCATATATACTGAATTAGAAAGAGCACTAGTTGAATAATTTCTCTTCATACTCTAGCTGGGAACAAATTCCCACAAATATTGTTCTTGCTTGATGATCTTTTTCACATTAACTTAACTTGCAACAGAAGAGAATTATTTTAAATAAATCTTACTGCCTGAAGACATTCTTTTCTTACAATGTCAGAAATCTTCCCTACTAGAACATACTAAAAGTTGTCTTATTCTTATTAAAAGTATTCTATCCTAAGAGGTGTTGCCTTCCCATTATATAAGGCTGATCTGGTCTCCTGGCCTCCTTTTCCTATTCACTGGAAAAACATCTTGTCTTCCCTTGCTTTAGTAAACGCTCCAGCCAGTTCTTTCTCCAAATTATGAATTGGTTAAGAACCCAGAAAACAATGTCTGTAAACAAAGAATATTTTTACAAATATTCTTGTGTTAAGGCTTGAAGCAAAGGCAGAAAGAAAACCGCATAGCAGATCCAAAAAAAATTGGATTTGGGTCACAAGGTGACTATATTTCGGGTGAAACTCTGTACCAAAGAATTGTAATTACAAAAGTAGGCAAACAAAACAGACAGCAGATACCTGACCGAGCAATGCCACTGTCTCTGTCCTCATTTTGTCCTCTGCTAGGCATATCAACAGGCGTGCTGTGTGCTAAAACAAACAGATCAGATCAATAAAAGATATTACATAACTCATCATACTATTTGTCAGCTTCTAAAAAAAAGTTTAAGTTTAAAGGTCATAAAAAAGCAGAGTTACATCCTGTCCCATTACTACAAATAAGCAGTATGGTGTGAGCAGAGGTGGCAGCAAACAGTATTCCAATACAGAGTACCATGTTACTCGATGCAGTTGGTTACTTGCCCCAATCTAAAAGCATCTTTAAGAAGCTTAAGAATGTGAATAGCCTACATTATAAAAAAATCAGATATGCTTTGAAAATTAGGGCTATTTGTACCCTTATCTTGACTTCTTTTGTGTGCGCTATATTGTCATTCTACACAGGTTAACATAATGAAATAGTCAAATACGAGGCCCATTACACTTCTGATTCACTCCCCAAGCAGAGATTTACTATCCACAAAGCCTTACAGTGAGTAATATTTAGCTTATGTTGTATTACATTGACATGTTAGTAATGCAGAGTTACTCAAATTGTAGAGCATGCAAGATTTGCAAAGGCTGTGAAGAAACTGTATTGGTATTCCAGTGCACATTTTTGCAATTAACAGAACTAATTAGTGTTAAGGTCTACCCACCTGCATAGGTCATCAGTATGCCTGTGAAAGGAGACTTTACGTAGTTTAAAGTTTTGAAAGCTAAAGAAATTGATATTGTTAAAGAAAAAGCCTTAAAGTCTCCCAGACTTAGCTCAGGAATTAATTATGAATGTCTGTCATCGAATTAAAAAAAGAGTAGCAAGAGGTAAGAGGAGAAAAAGCTGTGCACCAGCAAGACACCTGCACACCAGCAAGAAACCAGCTATAAGCCAGGAAACATAAGTTCTCTAAGAAACACAAGGGCTCATTTATTATCAAGCAGTGCGTAAACACACCTTTAAAATTAAACATAGGAATTGGAGAAGAAATTAATTATTTTTTTGGAAGAAAGATTTTTAACTACGTCAGATACATCTGCTGTCACTATTTTAGCCCTTTGTTTCTAGAGAGTAATTATGTAATGTCCTGTAAGGATTCAGAAGGAGCTGGATCTGTGTGTGCATATGGATGGGTCACACTGTGGCTGGCATTCCACACAAACCTGCAAAGAAAGAAGCACTGCGGATGAGCCGGAGGGGACCTCCTTCAGACACACCCTGCAGCAGTTTGCTGCTACACAGCTGTAACACACCTAGGAAACAAAAGCAATGTAGAGAAAATGCAATGCAAAAAAAGTAAAAAGAAAAAAAAAAAGAAAGAAGGTGATGCACAGAAAAAACCCCAGACTGAACAAACAGATGGCCTTGTTGTCAGACAGATAGAGAACCTGGAAATATTTACCTAAATTACTTCCACTGCGACAGGTTCCCAAACCATTCTGATTCGAGCTCAGCTTTCCCAGTCCGGGATCTTGGTTAATGTATTCAAAGCTATCTTGCAAGCTAAAAAAAAGTGGGAAAAGCCAGTGTTAAGAACATGATTAACAGGCATTAATATCAGCTTGAGAATTAGGTTCATTTTATGGAACAAGGAAGGCTGAAGATTAACTTTACAATCAAACTCAAGGACCAGTTAAATGTTCTAAATGTCACATTTGGGATTCAGCTTATTCACATTTACCCATTTCTGGAAAAAGGAGAAAGGGAAGAGATGAAAAACAGTAACCCTTCTGTCACCGTTGAAGGAAACAGAAGCAGGGTACAGCGACGCAAAGCTTTCTTAACACATACCCCTCTCTTCACCCTTCTGGCAGCAGGAAGAGACAGAGGCTTTGACAGTCCAAAGCACCTAGCCTCTGAAGCTTATTGGATGTCCCGGACAAATTAAGATGCAGAAACTCTGAGAGATTTTAATTTTTAAGCTTGGGTGGCCTGGCTGGGATCTATCAAGAGATTTCTTCCCCACAGCTGCCATTTCTGATTTCCTACTAGACTTTTCCACTGCGGCTAAGTCAAATTTAGAAGCAGTGACAGAAGGACTACAAAAGGAGAAACAAGGAAAAACAACTGCATTTGAATGGAGAAGAAAAAAATAAAGAAGCATTCTTACTTATTGTTGCTTCCACTGAAGCTTCCTACCCTGGCTGAGAAGACTTTACTTATCATCAGCTGTGGGGGAGAGCTGAAAGGATAAACAGTCATTTCAGTGAGTCATCAATTGCAAGTGCCTGACAGGAGAGCGCATCACAGAAAAGGACACTCACCGTATATAGTGAATTTTCAAAGTGGAGCCTTTGTAACTCATTGCCACTGAGCCAAACATCATTTCTCCAAGCATGTTGACATCAGAGGCTGGTCTGGTGTACTACACAGACAAGAATATGGGAAGAACAAAGTCAACAACTTGTCATAATATTTCATTTTAATATAGTGCCATAGTGCTACATTTTCAATGAAGAATACAAATAAGTTCTGTTTCCCATGCAGACTAAGATCCTGTGTGGTTCTAACACACAGAGTGCAAGTAGAAGCAAGTACAGCTGGAAAACATACTCTGTTTTGCTCACTAGATGGGGATTGTTACCCTCATTCCAGGGGGACCCTCAAAAGGCAAGAAAGAGGAAAAAAAGATCTATTGCATTTCTTAAGACACAGCTGTGCCCAGCAACATTCCCAATATGGCAGAGTGTTTGACGAAACTGTAGGTGTCCACAGGACTTAGATTCTGTCGTCTGGACCCCCAAGCACTAAACTATCTTACTTATTAAAATTGGTAAATTCTCTTTCCCCACCCTTATATAGAAAGCTTCTTAGAAACATTTTTGATTGGAAAATAATTTGTGAGGACTCAAGTACAATCAGACTGAATTTTTATTTTGTTTCAGACTAATCATCATCATTAGCAAACATGGAGAGAAGTCTGATAATTCTGAAGGAATTCATTTATCATATAGTTAAATATCTTTTTGCCCCACTTCAATCTACATATGCTTCAAATTACATTTTTTCTAGATGAAATATTTATACTTTTACTGAGAAACAGAGAGATTACCTAAAAATATAGTTCTCTTAAATGTCACATCTTAGTAAATGAGACTAAAAGCACTTTTAATATATTATGTTCAACAGCTTCTTCAGAACTGACCTGAAGCATAGGCAGACATCTTTCAGAACAAGATCAGAGAATGGGATAGGGCTTTTTATAACCTTCACAAACAATAACGCTATTGAATACCTTTTGTAATTTTTTGAAAGACAAGACCAAGATAGACCAAAAGGTTAAGATGTGCCCACATGTTCTTACTGTGTAACATATTAGAGATAGGGTGGATATCTCAAGGTTAATCTGAACTTGTAATAGACTGGAAGTATAACCAGTCATTAAATGCATGTAAGTTAAGGTTTTTATATACAAACTTCTTCAGTAAAGAGGATAAATGCAAACAAGAAAAGTAATGTACATTACCTGATACTTCGGTATCTGCTCTTTGATATTTTGCACACAGCTTCTTGAGGGACTATGGTAAGAAACACTGTTGTTCCCATTGCTTGCTTGGCAGTTCTTGGCAGAAGTCTTTACAGAAGCATCCTCTGCCATTTTCTGTGTAAAAATTGAGTAATGTGATGAAAAAATGCAAACACCAGAACTTCCATCCCTAAATATACCACAGCAAGACTTTTCTCAAATGACTGACAAGTAACAGAAACAAAAGACACTCTTACTTGATTCAAGAAATATGTATTAGTTTTAAAAGATTTCCAAAAAGGCCAGCATCAGAGAAAGTGCAGAACTAGACTCACATTAATACTGTCAGACAAGTTTTCATATTATCACACATACAACAGTAAAGTTCCACTGGAAGATCACTCCCTATTGTTATTAATTACTCTGTATAACATTTGCCAAAATTTATGTAAACAAAAATCTCAGCTCATGGGTTACTTACAAACCAATTTCTGTAATCCTTTGCACAATTAAAGACTCAAATTGCATATAACTTTTTGCTCCCCAACTGATTTCTTAATCAAAAGAATAACCAACAAAAACAAGGAGCGAATAATGCATCATGTGGTAGAATTACCAGGTTATATTTGTTAAACCTGTAAAGGAGTTGTAGGGAAAAAAAAAAGGCAAGCAAATGAACACTTAAATTCAGATGATGATTTAATTAAAAGTTTACTGTCAAGTCACTGTTTTAGCAGCTCAGAACTTATCAGAAAGGTATAAAGAACTCTCAGAAAGATATTACATTAATACTATTCGAATGTGTTTCATAAGACAAGCTGCATTTAATTCATTGAGATTTGCTTAAGAATTTTCTTGAACAAAAGGTAATGATTTCCTTGTTTTCTTTTCTGTTCCGCCCCATTTTGAATGTCCATTACACATCAGTTGAAAGGGGCCCTTTATTTTGAACATACTTCTCACACGCACTTGAAATGGTTTATATGAAAGAAACAAAAACTGTTGCAGCAATAAAAACTGCGTAGAAAGCTTCTCTCACACTCTTAAACCTTTTACAAGTTTAAGATATAAAAAATCCCTTAATGTACATGTATTTAACACGTATTAATGCAAAAATTCATTTGCTGCATATTGGAATGAAGAGTATTTTTAGAAGTCTTATTCTGTACCAGCATGGCTTACCTCATTGGGAACATACACTGGCAGAGATCAACTAAATTTTTTTTTAAATGTCAATAAAGTACATGTAGGGAATTTACAGAAAAAAGAAGCAAGCAGACAAAAGAAACAGTAATAGCCTAGAAGCTAGAAAAAAGCAGTCATAGCTATTTTTTGGACTCAGTACAGTAGCTGTGGTAAGTTTTAGACTAGTCAAGTCACAATGACAAGATGATGAAATGGGCAAAAGGGAAGATGCAGAAGAAAAAGAGCAGCAAACCAAGAGAATTGGAATAGATTATCTGCCATTTTTTTGAAAAGTTGATAGAGCATTTTTTGAAAGAGACAGTACAGCACCTTCACAGATTTAAACCCAAGCCTACTAGAGTGTAGACACAGTAAATTCCTGTACTTCTCTATTTTTATCTTATATCTGCATTCTTTTTTTGCAATTTTTCCTGGCATGGTATTTTTGTGCTATTTCTTATCTAATCCCAATGTGACTGTCATTAGGAGTTTAAAAATGTACCAGTGTCAGTAGTCACATGTTGAATGAGCTATTGACAAAATTGCCCAATAAAAGGTCTGATAAATGTCATCTGCAGAAAGAATTGGAGATTAGATTAAGAACACTGAAAAGAAATGCAGTATTAAACAAACATGTGATTTAATGGAATACAGACCTGCTAGTTCCCTCATGTAAGTTTATTGTGTACTTTAGACACAAACAATGTATTTGAACATTCAATGTGAAAAAGCTTTACTGTATTTCAGTAAAATACATAAGTGCACAGTATACACACATGCTTTCTTGACTTTAGTTTAAGTAGGACTCAGCTTGAGAGCAATTTTGCATTAACTTTAAATGAATCAAGTTTGAGGCTTGCTGTTGGATAATATACCAAACAAATAACCAAACATTTAACATCCATGTTTTAGCATGCCATTCAAAGTGCTCTGGCTGTTTTAAAAGGGTACCTAGAATAGTGACTGGCTAGAAAAGACTCTAGCCTGTATTGTGTTATGAGGGAAGCCATAATCCATTTTATGTAAGTCTTGCATAGAGCTTCTGATAGGACATTTTGTAGTTAACTTCTAAAATATTGAATCAAGTGGAATAACCTGAATATTTAAATGAAGCCAGAAATACATTCCTTCCTCACAAAGCTGGTTGAAAACACACAGTACAACAAAGTAATGACCTTGGTTGGGGGATGGGGAAGGAGGAAAGGGAGAGCAAGATTAACAGACCAGTCTGACCCATTTACCCTCTTAATCAGATGATCAGTCATCAGCTGATGATGCTCATCAGACTTACTGATTTAGCACAATGGTATATTTGCAGTGTGACTGAAATAGATATTGGCATTTTTTAAGCATCTTCATCAGTAATTTCTACTAGTCACAACTATTCATATATAGTCTGTGATTCTACAATAAAGCCATGTTAGTCTGACAGGCTGAAGCTGCTGAAGTAACAAAGACTTCAAAACAAATAAAAATTTGAAATAATTCAATGTAGAAGAAAAACACAGAGCTAGTAGGAAAAAAAAACCCCAAACTACCATAAACAAAAAAATACTACTGTTTTACTTGTCTTAAAACCACATAAGTTTATTTGAAGCATTTGTGTACCTGAAGAACAGCACAAAGAACTTACATCTGAATAGCATCTACTCGTGATTCTATGTGTCACCAGAACTTACCTAGCCGTACCTTTACACGTGTCAGCCTTACACATTATGGCATGGCTGGCCAAAGCAAAGTTGTTTTGATTCACATAAAGCCAACAACTTGGCTAATCCAAACACCAAAGGAAGACAAGCACGTTTAGAGATACGCTAGACATCACTGGAACAATGGGACTGCACAACCAGGGCTAATAACAAAAAGCAATCCCAGTCAACACTAAAAAAAGCTAAGGAAAACTCAGTTTAAAGGGGTACAGATTGCTTTGCTCAAAAGTAAATCAGATCTGAGTCACATTTCAATACCATGTTTATATTACAAATACCAGATATGTGTTAATAGGCTTTTTGGAATCAAACACAATCTTGTTGCAGCTATCACAGAATTGGTATCAACTGAAAGATCACCAGTAAGATTAAGTTGACGCTGTCATATTAAAATTCCTGCTTTTGGGAAGGGAAACAAAAGAGTAGTAGGACAAAAGCAAAATTAGCATTTCATACCTGAACCACAGCTTCATCAATTTTGCGGACTGCTTTGGAATCAAATAAGACCTGTCTGCCTCTCCTCTCACAGTCTTGGTAAACTATCAGGCGGATTTCATTCAAGTCAAACTCTGAAGAGGACCAGCTGCAGATTATGAACACAAGATGTTAAAATTGTGTGCTTACTACTTTGCAGGCTTATTTAAGTGAAGAAGCAGGTAAATACATATTTCACTCAGCATTTACAAGAATCAAGTTGTAACCACAGAACTCTGACCAAAAAAGTAACTCAAAGGAACATCTTAGCCCAGTGTCATTCATACACAGGCAGGTACAACCAGACCAATTTTTATCCAACCTTTCTTCAAAAATTTCCAGAAAGAGAACATGAGACTTTGTCTCAGCAATCTGCTCCAGTGCTTAACTGTTCTTAAGTTTACTCCCTTCTCCATACACAGTCTGGATCATCCTTATTGCAAGGCTACATAAGGACATATAATTGTACTATTGTGTGCAATTCTCTCAGTGGCAATAAAGAGCAACCGATTATCACTCTCTTTACTAGTGCCTTTCACAAACTCAAGGCTTACACCCTCTCTTATCCTTCTCTCCTAGAAACAACAAAAACCCAATTCCTTTTGACCTATTCATGTCAATATAACTTAAGATTTTTCCAAAGTTTAATTCTTGTAACTGAAAGACAAGGTTTGTGTTGTTCCATTATTTTTCCCCTTTCTTCTGAGATACCTCAGGGTTTATAGAGCAATCATAGGTTACTGAGACTTGATCTCCAGCTATGATGAAACTCATTTAGTAGCTGAAACCAAGGTACCACTGAGATTCAACTTGAAGCAAAACAACTCTCTGAAGCCAGAATCTGTCCATTCCTCAAGGACAGACTGTGGTACATGACTTGCCTCTTTGCAGGAGGCTGAGTATAACTGCTTGTGGCTGTGATGGCAAGAGACTTATTTCCCAATTCCAAAAGAAACTGGTCTGCACATCAGAGCAGAGGTTTGCTTGACCCCAGGTCCCGCTGCAGAAAATGCTTTTCATGTTATGTTGCTGACAAGCTGGAATTAGTGGAAAAAAACTACTACTGCATAAAGCAGTGCCACACAGCACTGGTGCTCAGTCCTATTGCTTCATCCCTGTCCTGGATGGACTGTATTTAGGGGGTAAAAGTGCAACTGTTATTAATAGTTATTGGTTTAACAAATTGCATAACAGGCTTCAGTCAAGGCCATACTGATCTTCCACCTAAATGGACATTTCATTTAGGAATATTCCCAAACCAGAGAAAAAAGGTAGACAATTGAGGGAATAGCACAAAAACTCTGTACAGCTGAAAGACAAGAATTTATGAAGCTATTTCTTTTATTCCATGTTCTGTTAACGGGCATAAATCAATAGCAAGATAAACACCAACAACTCCTGCTAGAGTTAGTAAGGTAACCATGGGCAACAGCTTTAGGAGCACACTCAGAGACTTGCAAATTTCAAATTCATTGTAAGCCAGCTTCATATCTTCTTTGTGCTTCATTTTCCATTTTAGACATCAGCTCCTTTTTCTACATCGTTACAAATACAAGTAAGGCTAAATAAGCATCTTTTTCAAAGTTTAAAGACCTCCATCTGGAAGGTTTTATTCTTTTTAAATGCCTTAACACAGAATAAGCCAGATACCTATCGTCATTGTAAGGTAATGTGATACAAATATGCTCTATGTACGTAACATACAAGGGTCCAGTACACATCAAAGCTGGATCATGCAACAATGCTAAAGGCTGTTTTGCCATCAACAGTAAGGCAACTTATTGATGTGTTTGTAACATGTTGCCTCAAAAACGCTTGGACTGCCAGGCAGATTTCTTTTCAAGTCTCCCATTTCAAAGAGAGTCACAGTTAAGTTAACCTGCATGCGATCAGACCTGATACCGTCGTTGATAGTTGCCCAACAAAGATCCTACACATCTCACCTATACAGAGAGCTGTAACTACACCATCTGTTTCCAAAGTCTGTTACTAGTTTCTCAGCCCACTGCCTGTGCAGCGCTATTACAAAACCCAGTTACACAGAATGCAGAAGTCAGTCATCAATAGGTTTCATTCTAGTCTGCTGCATGAATCTGATGCTCTTCAGTACAGACACACTGATACCTCTTCAGTTGTACAGCCACCTATCTACTTACAGACTTTCTGCAACAAACAATACCTGAAGTAACTATGCAGCTGTCTTAAAAAGGCCACAGGTCTTCCCACCTTTTAACAAGGAAAAGGCACTTCTTCATGACCTTAATTTGAATTCTATACAACAGTCAAAGCCTTATTTATCTCCAGGATTGACACAGCAGGATCAGTAGTTCAGGCCACAGGACTACAAGTCTGAACTGAGAAAGATTCATTTCAGGCACACACCGAGACAATCAAGTCCTGCATCTGCCCACCAATACTTACAGCACACCCAAAACAGAGTTGCATCAATTTAGGTTTCCTTATGAACAGGTAAACGCCCACATTCTGCACTAAAGCAAACTTCAAGTTGTTTGTGTGGTGCAAACTTCTGTATAAGACATGAACTGGGTTTTATAACAAATGCTAAAGTAGAAGCCAATTTAAGAGCCTGCTGAGATGCCTTTTCCACACAGAGTGCTAGAATTAAAGATTACTGCAATCTTTCAGAACTTCAAAAAGACTCTAGTTCCAGACAGCAACAAGCCAAGAAGTTACATAAAATCTATTATACAGAGCTTTATGTGACTAATGGACCAGATCTAGGGAAGTAACTGCAGATAATTCTTTTTCCAGTACTAACCAAATATCAAACGTATGTTTTAAGCAAGTCTTTGCTTTCAGGCTTTGAATTACCCAGAACACAGATGCAGTTCCTGCAGCAGTCCTACCCATTACAGGACAGATCCATCCTATTAAAACCTCGTTTGATAAGATCAAGCATATCTATAGGCAAGTTATACAGCCATTTAAACCCATAGATAGGTCTCATTACTTACACATGAAATCTAGCACCAGGCCCAAGACTTGTCAGATGATCAGGGAATGTTTTTCTCCCCATCACAAAAACTGATCAGCAGACTGCTTACAATACTTCCACCCTTTACTGTTTAAAACCAGTTTGTATAACATACAGCCCCCAAAAACAGGGCCAGTGGGAGTATTCAGTCACCTCCTAAAAGCTGAGTCTTGAATACAGACAGCACATAGTCACTGGCTAGCTCCTTTTTCATGTGCGTAAAAACCAAAACCCCAAATCCCACTTATCACTGTACCAGTTTCTTGCCTATTTACCAATGGAGGCATGCACTTCTTGGTTTCTTCTTCACATACAGTTTTTGAAAGAGATAAGATTGTTGCACAAAATATTTGTTCATAAAAAACACAACCCACCACACTTCTGCATTATTTTGTTTAACATTCCTTTAGATGTTACAAAGTAATAGCTGAGGGGTTTGACTAAGAAAAAAAAAGAAAAGAGAAAAATTAGCTGAATTAATATGAGCTTGTGCAGACATTCATATCACAGGTTAAATGTGGGTATTTAAACCAAATATTATGTTCTCTTATTTGACCACAAAAAGAAAAAAGAGCCCTACATATCCTTTCTCCCTATTTTGTAACTACATGACCCATCCACCCCATTACTCAGTCTGCTCTGGTAATTGCTGGACTCTCCTGTAAACTGAGTTCTCTGCAGCAACAGCAGTCTGTCCCAGCACCTGAAAGTGGATCAGAAACAGCCTAAAAAAGGAAGGAAGAAGCAGAAGGCAATGGAGCCTCCACCTCTTGGTGGCAGCATGAGTTACACCAACTCACTTCATCCATCCCACACCTTCAGGAAAGGGCACAAAGAAAACATTCCCTGTACATTCTGAGTAAACATTCTAACTAGCCTCAATGCTAATTGAATTTTCTTGTTTCCAAGTCAGTTTTCTGCCTGCTTAGTGAGCTGAACTGACACCCTAAGGGAAATCAGTTCCAGAAAGACTGGAAAGGCCAAGGCCAGCACAAGGGGGAAAAGGACAAGAGCATGATGCCAGAAAGCAAAGGAAGAAGAGGCAATGTGATTAGGCAATGCGATTACTCCCTTCAGCATCAGCAGTCTGTTTGAACAGCTCAGATTATCTAGCCTCACCCTTGAAGTGGATCTTTCCTGCACATGGAAGATGCTAGAACTAATAAACATCATCTCTAAGTCAAAATAAATAAAATCAAGCTGTCTACATTCACGCAACAGGAAAACCAGGTCTACTAAAGATACTAAAACACTATGGATAATTTACGATTTTTTTTTATTTTATTTTCAATAAGGTCACTAATTTGGAACAGCTTATAAGTACTCTGGCAAGTTTTCTCACCCAATTCCACATTAGGCTTAAGTTTGCTTTATTTTCTCTTAAAATGGCATATAAGCTACTTTTCTGTGGCTTGTTCAACATTTCTGTCATTACAGGTACAAGACACAGAAGCAAGGAGATATTTCTTAGGAGAAAGCAGACTTGTTTCTGGAAAAACTCACAAAAGTAATTTTACCCCACTCTGCCTTGCATCAGTGTTTTCAGTTAAAATACATCTCCAAGCCCTGCTCTTAACAAAGAAAGTTTTGGATCACCTTTATAATAATCAGAATGCATGAAATAACTGAAAAGTTGCCTATTAATTTATACTCAAAACCTGCTTCAGTTGACCTTAAAATGCTTTTGAAAGTGACTAACCGCTCAGTATTTCAGTGCAACATCTCTGGGAAAGAGAAATACAAAGTCTCAAACCCTGAAAACCTATCTATCTATATATTTCTGTTTCTTTTATCAGCAATCCTGGAAGTAGGATATTTGTTATAACACCCTTGGGTGTTAGAATTTGGAAAAAACTGCCCTGAACCATATTTTCAACACAGTTACACAGCAGTAGAGACTCAAGACACTGGAGACATGCTGGTACACATCTGAAAAAGATATCACAAAGAAGTCTAAGAAACACTATTCATATTCCAGATTACTTTGATGTAATGCTTGATCTAGAGGTCGTTTACAAGTAAAGCAGAGGGTTCCCCTCTACATTCTTCTTCCACTTCACATCATTTTCTCCTGTCTTCTGTACACTGTTACTACTTGACCCACTAACACAGGAGGTGGCAAAAAAAAATCAGAGGGGAACTAATTAGAAAACTAAAAAGAGAAGGCAAGATTACCTTCTCTGAAAAGAAAAGCAATTATCCTTCATGCCTCAGTTTGCATATACATAACTCTTACACAGAGTCAAGAATGTAGATTCAGTGTCAAAGAACAGGGAAGACTTTCTGGAGTATCAGTTACCATAATCAGCAAGAATAAGCTTCTAACAAAGCTCTTCCAATTATTTACAAAATAGCCTTTCATGCATATGATTATAAACCTAATGACAACTAAAAATGTCCATTCTCTGTCAAAAATCATATATATCAAAAAAGTTTCATGCATACCTGTTTTGCAGCCATCTAGTCACTTGGCTCACACAGCTGATACTTTGGTCGCTCAAAGGTTTTCTAATCCTTTCATCCAATTTGGTACAAGAGAGGTTATTTCCAAGTGGCACATTGTTGTTTCTTGCTCTTTCAACTTGTCCCCCTGTGCCATTTGTAGTTTTTGGTGTGCCCCCACACATTTTGTTTTGCTACAAATCCTCTTGTAAATCTTCTTCAAAGAAACTAAATACCTGCTGAAGAGATACAGCCTCAAGCAGATTTCTTTACTATAGATCAACCGTTAAAAATGATAATTTACCATCAGCTTTCTTCCCTAGACAGGAATACGGTCTGCTGAATTTCCTGTTAGGGTTAAAAAAGGCAAAGAGATCTTCACATATTCTATAAGCCATTAATGCAGAAAGACAGCTGTAGCTAATGTACTGCTTCAATTATCCAAAACAGAGGAGTAGACATGACTTTCAGGTTTCAGAAGCCATCGTAGACTTGCTCTTGCTGCTGTTGGAGTTTTTCCTACCAAGCCTGGCGCAAACCTGTAGCAGATACAACAGCTAATATTGACTTTAACTATGTTTGTTTCCTGGTATGTGATTAGGTAGCTGGCAATTATGTAGTCACAAGACTGAACCATATGGCCTCTTAAAAAAAAAAAAAAAAGCACAGTTGCTATTGCAGTGACTCGCCCTTAGTTGCAAGGTTGTTCTAACACTGGCTACAACACCCTGTTAATGGCTCTCATGTGAGCAAGTGTCATTTGACAACCCCTAGCAACCTCATACAGCTTAGGAGCACATAAGAATCTGTCATCATTGCCATATGGTTATCAGTTTAAAAAAAAGACCAAAAAGACCAACATCAAGAAACACACTGGATATTCTGCACTGTAATGCTTTGACTTTTAAGGACAAACAGTGCACTTGACCAAGAATCTGAAAGTACCATTTTGAAAAGCTTCTTAAAAACATAGAAGGGAAAACAACCACCAAAAAACATGTCACAGACACCAAGCTGGTTGATGAGAATTTATAGTCATGTGCCTATGAAACAATTTAAGGGCAATACTGATGACAAAAACATCTAATAAAATACTTCTGACCAAGAAAAGTGAAGTTCTTAAACAGAACAAAGGACCTGGCGTTTCTATTCAGGCTCAGGTAATTCCACTGCAGAACAAAGTCCTCTTCCCCATGTCTGCTTTAAAAAAGGTTATCCATACACATCTGCCCATAATTCATGTCTTACATAGCTTTCTTTCCCCCATCAGTAAAATTCTAGACATTTTATATGACGACAGCCATAATGCTATTCACCCCCAGATTAAAAGGGAAAATAATTTTACTAATGGTCACCCAGAAACACAGCAGCAGTTAGAAAACACAGCAAGATTTCAAAACCTAGTGCTACGTGCTACTTGCTAAATAGCACAGCACCCTTCTTCAAGGATTTTGTAATCTCAGTAAAGCCCAACCTCTAAACACTGGACAAAAGTCAAGCAGAAAACTAGAACATGGTTAGGTTGAACAACTTGCTCCGTTGCAGAGGGAAACCTATAACAATAAAAAAAAAAGAAAAAAAAAAAAGAGTAGCTCAGTTTCCATTCCCAGAGTAGTGACAAGTACTAGATCACAATCACTCTTCCTCCTAAGTGAGGGAAACAAGTGAAAAGCTTTGGCCTGTTCTCAAGTTATCCAAGCAATCTAGGAGAGGGTGACTCCTAGCCCTCACCTCATTGAGGAGGACTACTTCAAACACCAGTCACCTTTGAAGTGCAAATGAAACAAGTAACTGATGGCCAGGTTCCTGCACTTCAACTAAGATCAGCAATTGATAACCTTCACTTCTATTCAATCTTTTCCCCCAACAGAAACTAAAACAAAGTTCTGAAACATTCAGTTAAATGATCACATTATTGCATTCCTGTCAGAGACCAGAACTAGGAACTCCTATAAGCTCACAAAATAGATGTGCTTCACATCACTACCTCATCTGTAGGTGAGGTCATCTGTAGAATACTATAAACCCCCAAATACCTGAGGAATTACCACCAAAACCCCACAGAACAGTTCCTGAAGGGGAAGGGTTTGGGGGGGAGGGAGTGGGAAGCACAAACATATGGATATCCTCTCAACACTCCTTGGGTCCAAGGAGTAGATAATACAGAAAATAGAAGAAAGTGTCCTGCTCTCCAGATATAATCCTCTGGGAAGGAGAGTTTAATGACTTTTTCTAGGCTGTGTGACAGCGTGTCACCTGCTCTGTTTCTAAGTCATTTCCTGTCCATCTCCACTGTGAGACAATTGCCTAGATGATTTCAACTCAAGGTAATACTTTAGTTAAAAGAATTTGGGGTGGGAGAAAAAAGAAATACATATGATGGAGTGATCTAATTAAGAATAATTTTCTGTATGTTACAGTTGCCTACTAAAACTTAAGCACTGTTTTCAAATCTAACTCAATATTTGCAGAGCTTCCACATAAGGTTTTATTTTCTAAACAGCTATTAGAAGCAGGCTAGAGAAGTGCAGGAAAACAGAAAGTTTGAGTCATACCTGCTGTTTCAATGAGCATTTGTTTTTGCAAAACATACACTTAGCAAAATTGATACACAAAAAATGCCTACGACCCAGACATTCAGGATGAGTGCCAAAACACGTTTAAAGGTGAAGTGGAATCAGTCTTGGATTGCTTAATTATGATTTCCCCTCTTTTAGTCTGTTGAATAGCTTATATAGAAGATGTAGGTTCTCTTCCTTCCTCCCAATTCTTCCTCCCAACTATCTACCCTGCATTGCTACTCCTCTTGAATATTCCTTGAATATGAAAGAATTGTGCTGATGCCACACCACATTCTTTTTTTCCACAATGATTTAAAGTAGTCCTAATATGGTAAAGCACTATTAACCTCAGATGAACCACCTTGTTCAAGCATGATACCTAGTTAGTAGTTTCACACAAGTCAGGCAGGATACATTACAGATTAGTCATGCAGCAAGTGAAGGAACATGTTATTTGCAGCACTTCTCTCAGTTCAGATTTTCCTGTGGAATGGGATATGGTGAAGAAAATAAAGTCCTCTGTATCAGATCACTGTACAGAAAGACAGAACTATCTTTTGAAAAAAAAGGAAAGTTATCTGGTACTGTATGAAAAGCAAAAACAACACTGGACATGTTTGTTCACTGAAAGGTTAAAATTCGGCAGATTCCCTGCTTAGGGAAGGAGAATACACTGAATTTTTGTGAAGCTGAAAGCATTTTTCATCATCTTTGTTGTTAGAAAGCAATACCATCTCACACATGCACAAAAAAACTAATCACAAGCCACCCCCACCCCTGATATAAGCTACCTGACAGACTTGTACAAGCTAAAGTCACCATAAATAGCACACATCAGCTTCTTACAAACATCAGGAACAGCTGATTAAACCAGTGTTTCACAACTCAGCCAACTTTCATAAGTTTGGATTCATTGTTCACTGTCTTATCTACAAGTCAGAAGTTTGGGAGCTACATTTCATACAGTGGCTCAGTGATAATGTAGAAAACCACAAAAACCTAACCAAAAGATCCACAACAATATATTTATAGTACCATAAACAGTCAGTGCTCTCAGTTGCTAGCCCAAGCAATGGAATTCCTCATTACCAAAAAAAAAAAAAAAAAAAAAAAAAGAGCTGAAGACTTGGAATTGCACAAAAACCCACTGCATGTGTTTAACTGTGTTTTACCATTAAGAAAAGCGTGTTTATTTTTGTTAAACTAAGACTTTAAAACAAAGAAAGGCTAACTACGCAATAAGGCTAGCAACCTAGATCCTAGATCCACCACCTAGTTCTTTGTTCAGTCCACAAAGCCTTGCTTAATCATCTCTCCCCCTTCCACCCCCACTGTCCTGCCTAAGCCCCACAGCTTTTAACACCTAGGAGAGTTCAGCTGATCTGAATTCAAAGTATTTTACAGAAGTTGTGCATAGCAATAATCTTTATCAGTTCAAAGAGCTGAAGGTTTACTTGTTAATTTAACAGTCTTTAGGGGTTGGGGTGTGATTTTTTTTTTTTTCTCTCCTGTTGTTTATCTTTTTAAAGGCACCTCCAGTAACCAGCTTCCAGCTTTCACTGGGGCCAAACAGGTTGAGCCAAACGGCAGCGGCCAGCTGGGAGCAAGCGGTGCTGGGTCCAAGTGTCTCCAGCGAGGGCCGGGCCACAGGCCGCCCAGCCGGCCGGGCCACCCCACCGCCTCCAGCGTGCAGCACCGGCTCTGGGCTAAGGCATCATTCCCATGTCACTTGTTCCAGCGGCGCCATGTGACTGGGCCAGCGTCCAGGAACACAGCTACTAAATACAGACACTGCCAAGGCACGTCCGAGAACTGCCTCTGCCAGAAAATGAGATGAATAGAAATCTCTTATCCTACCAGCTTTACTGCCTCTGCCTTTCCCCACCTTCCCTTCAGCAGAAGGCAGAGCTCCACATTGCACAGCTGAAGGAGAATTTTAAGCAATAACACAAAGCAAAATCTGGTACTTGTAACGCTGTACCAGCTCCTGTTGCGTTTCAACACTATATGAAAGTACTGACAGATCTCAGACCTTAATATCTCCTACGTAAACGAGCAGACCAGCACGGACATCACTGCCACACCTCAGGTTAAATATCCTAAGGCATGGGTTTGGTTCCCTGCTCTTTCCTGTTCCTTCTCCCTCTTCTCTAAAGCCATATTTTTTAAACTTATTTTTATTTAATAAGAAAAAGTCTGTATGTGGCTTTAAATTCTCTGTTCAAAGGAGTAGCTTTAGAATATGAAAATAAAAAACATGACTAAACCAATATTATTTATTAGAAATAAGTAAACACATATTAACGCCAACTGATACAGAGATACAAATGTTTGATGTTCAGCACTCGGCATCCTCCCTCAATTTTTTCTAGTTAGGTGAAAAAATACTGCTGTTGCTAAAACACATACAAACACCATCACTCAAAGTAACTAAACACACCTGCATGTAAGCAGAAACAATTTCTTTCCATTCCTGCTATGAAAATGCTACATTCACAAGAGGGCTTTGTAAACTTCAGAGGACATGGTATTCTCTCTCAAACTTCACAGCCAAAGAAGGTTAGGGTACTCTCTCCAGGGGTGTGGAAAGTATTGTAAACCCCCTCCTCGTCCTTGTTCTGAAAACACACTCCCACCACACAAGAGAATGCTCTCAAGTAGGGCTAGAGACAACTGCTACTCAGGGGCTCCATGCCCTTCTTGCAAGGGACATTGCTTCAGAAGGAGTCAAAAAATGCATATTCAGCAGCATATTTTCACTAAAATAATTTTTAAAGTTACCTAGTTCTAGGTGCATCCTCACAAATCCATAATATATAGAACTGAAGTTATGATGTGTGGCTCTCCAGCAGTATTGAAAGCTGAGGCAGCCCAGTTTTTTTGATCAGCCAACAATATTTGTAAGCCCTCCACAAATAGTTATGTCGAACTGTTGTAAGAGCAAGATGGTTTTTGATTCTTTAAAAAACAGAGGTTGTAACTGAAAAGTTAGTCTGCAACAATCAGGAAGGGAATGAAAAACTAAGTATGCTGAATGTTTATGAAAATTCACTGATTTGCCCAACTGGTAAAGATATGGGAAAGAAGCCATGCTTGATCACCCAAAAGTTGCCATAGCATGAACAGCTAAGTCCATTGCCTCTGTCTAGATGAATGCCAGGAAATCCTGACTTAGATTGAATGAAGTGATAACACAGACGGATATAACGTCAGCTCCGGCATTTTTCACTGGTTATAGTCAAAAATATGTTTTGCTCCTCTTGTTGTTGTTATGACAATTTGTCTACTCCATCCAAAACACTTTCCTTAACCCTCTCTTACAGACAGCAGGGAAGGTAGCTTGCCAGTAACCAGCACTGAATCTTGAAGGCTTACATATATTTATTTTCAAGTTTCACTGGAAAGAGAAGGAGGAGACACATCTTAGGACCCTGTGCAGAAGATCAGGTAATTAAATCACTCATCCCATAATACCTTCTCAATGAAAAAGACTACACACAAAACCAACCAACCAAACCACAGTCCTGCAGGTGACTGGCACAGGCAAACCTAAGATTGCTGCAAGACACTACACAGGAGTCATGTTGTGTTTACCACCAATTGCGTAGGACTTTGAATATATAAAAAGTCATTAAGTTATGAAATAGTCTCCTCCTTAAAGCAGGCCAACCACTCTAACTATTCATATAGGATCCTAGATATTTTCTCAAAAGAAAAAAAAAAATTCACTGAAATTATGTGTAAAATTAAGTCTAATACAATACCAGTTGACCACACTCAGTAACGTGGTAAGATTTTGTTGCCAAGTAGCAGTCTGTCAATCACAAAATATCTCAACAAAAAAATAAAAATCACAGAAGAAGGGCCAACTGCAACGTTGTCATGCAATAGCAAAGTGCTTCACACACTGAAGATTCAGTGATAGGAACAAATTAAAATTTCTGTCAGCAAACATATGGAGCTATTTGGGAAAACTATTTGGACAAATTTGAAACATTTCTCCTTGTGAGAAGGTAAGGAATGGTCAAGTTCCTCCAATGTTCTCCAGTAAAACACTGTATAAGAAAGTTCTTTATAATGGTCCTGACTTTCTCCCAAGATAAATACTACCAGAGCAGATTCACTAGGAGCCTTCTTAACAATTACAGGTTCAGGACAACTTCATTAAAAAGCAAACAAAACTCTCACTTTCTTCTCTAGTCAAAACAGTGCCCAAGGATACAACTCTAATGATGTCTATACTCTTGCCGACTTTTAGTGCTTCAGTAATGCAATGGAAACACCACTGCTCCAATAAGATTTCCAGTTTGCATGCCAACACCACGTTTCAATACAAATATACAATTATTTCTTTAAGCAGTAAACAAAGATTAATTCAGAGGTTCAAGTCATCTTTTGCATTCCACATGGGTTTATTTTGCTTAAAAAAAAAAGAAATCTGGGAGATGTAGTATCAATGTGCAGACAGGTTCATTGGTTTGAAAACCCATGTCCACTACAAATATATATTGTTCAGTCCCCATTTGCCTCCCCATTGCATACCTACCCCTGGACCCATTATCCAGTCCAGCTATACATAGGCATTTTGCAGTTAACAAGTGATACCATAACTTGGAATCATGTGAAATCATTTTAGTGCTTAGTAAGCATGCTATATATCCACAGCCATGTCATAAATATCTTCATAATCAGAGAGGGTTATTTTTTCCAACTCTTTAAGTTGATGTGATTGAGAAACTGTTAACAGTTGGTAAGGCAGAGTCTGGCACTCTTGAAGCTGGCTACCATGTGAGAGCAACCTTCCTCCAGGCCAAAAGCCAAGATCAAGTAAGAGCTCAGATGTATGTCACTACAGTTTGCCAAGTGGACTGAAGAGGTTACCAGTTCCCAGCTCTTTATTCCAGTCTTCTCAATACTGCTGAGGACTAGAATATATAAGCCCTCTGTAACCATTTCTGCATGAAGTCTGACAGCTTAACACAAGCTACTGCAAGAGATGTTTATAACATTGACCTTTACACAAACTTGACAGAGGAGGGCTCCAGTACTCTATCAACACTAGCGTGGAAGTGACAAATAACCATCAATTTCAGCACATCATTAAAGAACACAACAGCATCTTGTACCACCACAGGCATTTGCCAAGGCCAGAGTCTTAACACACTTGGACTTACCTGACCGTGGACAAAGTAGTTTCTCTGCCTAACTCACTTATTCCTTGTGCCACCAGCCTTCCTTTCCAGCATCTTAACAGGTCTCTGTCCAGCTTGTTTAATCCAGTCACATTAAGCCAGAACTTCAGAAACAAAAGGCCTTTCCTACAGCAGGATTTGTCTTAAAAAGCACAACCATTTTTAGAGTCCAAGTTAGAGCACAGTGTTAAATGTGAAGATTTTAGGACATTTTGCAGCAACGTGAAAGGAAAATGCAAGGAAAGATAACACATATATTCACTCAGCTTATCAGCAATAGTTGGAACAAGCTCATGTGCCCATATAGAAAAAACAGAAGACAGACAAAAACTTGACTGGAAATAAGCCAATTACTTTGAGTTGTAGATTTAAGAAGAAAAAAAAAGAAAAAAGAAACCACACATAAATCCATAAATGTCTTTTTCAGACCACAGAGTACCTTAACATTACAACATTATATTGTGGAAAACAATCCACATTCAACAAAAGAATAACAATTTAAGAATAACCTGCTTAGAATTAGGTATTCAACAGTTTGTAGATCATTCTCTCTGGGGTCTCCTTCAAAAACAGCATCTGATGTACTCTGCTCAGATTTTCAGTACCCTTGAAGCTCTGCATTCACATTCCCAGGCCCAAAAGTTGAGCAATTTCAGGTTATCAGATAATACACAGATCCAAATTCAGTGCTAAGACCCCCTGACACCCCACACCCTCCCACGCCCCCAAACCAGAGCACTGAGTTCATTTGAGCCACTGCTTTCTTTCAGTAAAATTCATGACAGTAAAAACTAAGAATTATTATGTAAGAAACTTCTTGACTTCACTATAAAGTACTATACTACAGGAGAGTGTTCAGGTTTCTAATTTGAAATTGCCAATACCAAATTCAGCCTGTTAGCACCTCTATTAGAGAAGTAAATAAATATTGTCAGATTGTTTACTTAATGCAGCTAATTTCATTAGCATGCGTGAAACTCCACTGAGCACCTCGGAGGAAAGAAGTTGAAAGTGTATTGCACTGAGGTGAGAACATACTGCAGAGAAACCTCCATACCGATTCAGTAATTACATCACACACAGCTCAAGTTTCACTTCAGCACAGTCTATGGAAGGAAAATCATGAGTCAGTTTTAGCAGCAGCAAGAGTGATGCAAAACCTCCATGCCCAATTATCAGTACAGTGCTAAGAATCTAATACCCAAGAAGCACGTTGACTGGCAAAACTGAGATATTTGAGAGATTTTGGCTGTTGGTTATGTAAAAGCACCCAAATTTCCCCTAACTGAAGTGGGGAAGGTACCAGCATTCTAACTGAAACCCCTGCCCTAGTCCTCTCTGTGCCCCAGAAGAATGCTTTGCCTTGCAGTCTGAGCTGAAGTTTGTCTTGTGACCTCAGCCTTGTATATAAACACGTCACTGCTACAGTATTCCAGTGACAAACGCATACAAATACGGCAAATGGAGCAAGGCAAGAAAGGCAGCAAACACTGTTAAGACAAAAGGGAAAGCAGAATTGAGAAGAACCTGAAGATTAAGAAGTGGAGGCAAAGCACAGGCAGAAGAGATGATTCATGAAAGGCCAAGTTGCACAACCACGTTCATGCCTATTAGTTAGATCAGCAGCATCTGACACTATCACAGGAAACCCATGCAAAGGTGCAGACACGTTTGCTATCTTCCCACAGAACACACCCCATTCAAAGTCTTCTTTTTCTCACTTACTCTCTCCAGCAAGCCTGTTAACCACCTTCCTACAGAACTGCATTTCTCAACTTCTGTCTATCAAGTGTACCCATGGAAACCTTCACATAGCAAATACTGATCATTAGGATAGCATAAGAACATTCTTCTTATAACACTTTGTCTAAGCAGCATGCAAGACAACAGCATGCTCTTAATCAAGGGTATACTTAGTAGAAAGAACTGTTGACAAATATAAAACACAACACATGCCTCTAGAACTAAGTCTTCTCTTCAGAAGCCACCCTTGAATGTCACCAAGGTTGCAGATGAACGCACATGACTGGCTAGTGTCAGAATAAGTATCTGAAGGAACAGGTATGTCACCAAGGTTTGTAGCACATAGTCAGTATCAATCCAAAGAATTTTCTTTGCAAAAGGAGTCCTCAGCAGCTTCAATATTACTGAAATCCCAGAATAAGAAATAAATTGCATTTATGAAAACAGTTACTCCATTTTCTAGTGCCTCTGGCCTCAGCTATTTTATCACATATATTCTCTCTGGGTTTTCTGTCTGCTGTTACTTGCTGTTCAGACCAAACCTACAGCAAAGGGCAGCTACTAGGCGCTGCAATGCCTACATTCCACATTGTCAAAGTGGGATGACAGGACAACTAATGATCATAAAATTTTTGTCAAACCTCTTCCAGCTTCCCTTTCTCTCAAGTTCAATAAAGCTATTCTGCTACTTTGACTAAGTTTATGTAAATTTTGCAACTTTTCTTAGATACGTTTACATGATGCTCTATAGGCAATAAAGCTCTGCATCAGTTTTTAAAAGGCTTCTCTATAAATTCAGCTTTTATGAATGAATGCCCACGTTTTTCAGCCCCAAGCAGTCTTGTTTTCTCACTCACATCAATCCATTTAGGTCACACACATTCCCCTATAGCATTAGCAGCATTGCTTTAGATTGTAGTGTATTCTGCTTTAAGTTGTGCTACCAACAAGCAGAGGTAGCTCCAACACTCTCTGCAGTTACTATTGCCCAAAACAGCTTCTACGTAGTATGTGGCAGAGTACTCGCCTACCCAGTTTTGGATACATAAACAGTAAAAATATCTGAAAAATTTAAAAAAAA
>VXBW01007537.1:519620-553922 GCA_013400375.1 Thinocorus orbignyianus | reverse complement strand
GGTGGGGCGGGGACCGGGGGGGCTGGGACACCCCCCTGCGGGATGCTGCGGGCCTGGCCCGGGCGGTGCGGCGAGGAGCGGGCGGGAGCAGCGGGGCTTATGACCGCGCTGTGGAATGTTCTCGACGGGGAGGGAGCGCTGGGCTCCGGCTGCGGGAGAGAAACACGGCCCCGCCGCGAACGAACGGGCCTCCTCGGGGCCTCCCCGCTGGGCCTGCGCCCTCCCGCCGGGGTTTTCCCGCCGATCCCAACAGGCCTTGAGGAAAGGGAGAAGGCGGCAAGGTGGCTGGCTTGGCCCGTGGGTTCCCAGCCGAGGGAGGTGTCCGTGGGTGACAGCCTCGCCATGCCCTGTGCCCCGCACCCCGGGGCGGCGCTGGCCTGTGCCCGCACGCATTCTGTCGGTGTGCCTCGATGGCAGCGGCCGGCGGGTTGGGCTGCGGTTCCTGCCTTCACACCGCCCTGGGGCCCTGCCACGGCATGGCCGGGCCTCGCCGGGCGGCTGGCCTGGGGCACAGCGGGCGGTGGCGGCCTGCCCCAGGGAGAAGCTCGGGCAAACCGAGCTGCCGCCACACTTGCTCGCTTGGCGTTGCCAGTGGTCATGCAAAAATCCGGGCAAACGGTCAAAGTGGAAATAAGAAAACAACAACATGGAAGCTGCTGTTTGGAAGCAAAGGTTTTCAAAATTTCCCTAGACGCCGCCTTTTTGACAGGGTATTGCCTTTCGTTTATTCATTCTACTCCTCAAAAGAATAAAAGAAGAGTATCTGTAAGATGATTTGCCTTTTATTGACTTTCGGTTGTCTTAATTTGTTTTCATTCCTGTATTAATTAGAATTAATGTATTTGCATTTAGTTTCCGGTAGAGTTCTGTTAACTAATTGACTGTGAGGCTGATGAGAAAACAGGAGCATCAGGTAGGAGTGAGAAATAGCTCTCTGGGAAGCCAGTTTGTGGAAAAAAGAGAATTTGACACAGAATCCATTTAATGACTATTACGGGATCTGGTAGCTATTCAGGTTTCACTTCCCTAGCTAAAACACGGTACATTTTTTGTTTTAACAATTGCCTGTAGCGTAACTCTTAAATAGCCATTATGCATATGCATATTAGGTGTTAGTGTGTCTTAGTAAAAATGGGGTTTAAGAAAATGAGGAGTTAAGGTTGGTGTACATATTTGGCATAAGCTTCTTGATGAAAGAAGGCCAGTGGCACCCTGGGGTGCATCAGAGTGTGACCAGCAGGTTGAGGGAGGTTATCCTGCCCTTATACTCTGCCCTGGTGAGGCCCCTTCTGGAGCACTGCGTCCAGTTCTGGGCCCCCCAGTTCAGGAGGGACAGGGAACTGCTGGAGATGGTACAGCAGAGGACCACCAAGATGATCAGGGGCCTGGAGCATCTCTCTTATGAGGAAAGATTGAGGGACTTGGGTCTTTTTAGTCTTGAGAAATGAAGACTGAGGGAGGATCTGATCAACACCTATAAATACTTAAAGGATGCGTGTCAAGAGAAAGGAGCCAGTCTTTTTTCACTGGCGTCCAGTGAGAGGACAAGAGGAAATGGGCACAAACTTGAACATAAGAAGTTCCATCTAAACATGAGGAGGAACTTCTTCACTCTGAGGGTGGCAGAGCACTGGAACAGGCTGCCCAGAGAGGTGGTGGAATCTCTGTCTCTGGAGATATTGAAAACCCACCTGGACAAGTTCCTGTGCAACCTGCTCTAGGAGGACCTGCTTTGGACTAGATGATCTCCAGAGGTTCCTTCCAACCCAATGTCACGCTCTGATTCTGTGAAATGAAAGTTTTCACAAAAGAGCCTTTTTTAATTGTAACTGGTTTTGATTGTGCAAGATACATATGTATAATTGAAATAGACATAAAATATGTACACATGTTAAAATACATAATTTGGCTTTCATATATGTGTGTGTGATTTCCCATGCACATTTTTTTTTGGCAGAAATTGCATTTGGCTTTTTTTTACTTTTTTGGCAGAAGGTGTCTTTTTTCCCCACAAGTTATTCTTGATAGTGGAATTCATTGTCGGTAATAACCTTGCTTAAAACCTAATGTAACTTTGCCAGCAATTGCCATGGAACAACCCCAAAAATGTAAATTTAATAGTAACCTAAATAAAAATAATTAAGTCTGAAACATTAATTTCTTTTGCCCTGTAATGCTCAATACATTACCGTGTCAAGGACAGGACTTAAAAATAGGTCTCATTCTCTCTTTGCCGTTTCAGTTGGACGCATTGTCTTTGAATTATTCGCTGATGTTGTACCTAAAACTGCTGAAAATTTCCGTGCGTTATGTACAGGAGAAAAAGGAACAGGAGCTACGACTGGAAAACCCCTCCATTATAAAGGATGTCCTTTCCACCGAAGTAAGTGAAATCCTCTGTTTTCCTCATGGTAACAGAAGGTCTGCATTATCAGTATTTGAAATAACGTTAAATAACATTTTGGAGCACTTGCTGAAGAAATAACTTGACTGAAAATAAGTTTTTGACTTTTTGACCCTCCTGATGACTAGATTTTTTATGATGGGTTGACAGGAGTAAATTATAAATTTACTAGTAAGTAATAGCGAAACTAGTTTACTCTTAAGTTGTGAATAGGTTGAAATTGATACCACGTAAAGGATTAATTATGAAGTGATGTCCACTTACCTGAAAAAGAGTACTTAAATTTAGTTGGTAAATAAAAGGTAGAGTTCGGTTTTGTTTAGGTGCAGGTGCTGGTGACAGGGATTGCTCTTCATCCCTGAATTGTTTTTCTTCATGCCTTTCCTGCCTTGCTGCTGTATTTTAAAATTATTTTCTTTTACAGTTATTAAGGAATTCATGATCCAGGGTGGAGATTTCTCAAACCAAAATGGCACAGGTGGAGAAAGTATATATGGTGAAAAATTTGAAGATGAAAACTTTCATTACAAGGTACTCTACTGAAAATACTAATTGTATTCAATTTTTGTGGTTTCAGTGACTTTTATTTTACTTCTAGTTCAGAATTAACACTCTTTAGTTCAAGACTATAACCTATTTTTAAGCATTGGAAAGAATGCAGCAAAAAAACCCCAAACTAGTTTGCATTTAAAGTCTTTACTGAATGCAGAACAAATACATGTATGAATACATACAAAGGGAAGTCAGCCTCATTAAGACTGACAACCATAGTTTAAGTTTTCTTTTTAATTGCACCATCAGAAGTTCATTTGAAACAAGTTTTTAGTTCTCATTGAAGAGTGGCAAATTTTGTCAATTTGAAGCAAATATAGTATGCTAGCATTAAATGGATTTTATGCTTTTTTTTCATATACTAATACCATTCATAAGAACAGATGTGAGAAGTACCTTTCTGACTTAAGAAGTGGGGAATTCATGGTAGGTTGCAGAATTAATCCAAAGGAAAATTTAGAAGAAAGCATTTTCCCCGTTACAGTTATTTTCAATGACACGAGAAGTAAAAGGCTGTTTATGAATGGCTTTTTTTTTTCATCAAAAGTGTTGGAAGAATGTGCTGTGAACAAAGCAAGCTTTTGAATATGCAAGGTCTTGATTTGAGGATATTATTTTAAGAGATGCTAGCTTTGATGGCAGAAATTCTTACCCCTCCCATTACTTACTCCCACTCCTGTATCAGAGCTCACTGTTTCGTTACTAGCAACCATTTGTGCAGTCCCACAAGCAGTTTTGTCAGCCCAGCTGCAGGAAGAGAGGAGGGAGCTGTGCTGTGAGAGTAGGAAATTCTAAAATGGTCTTTGTCTCTGAAATCAATGTCTAGTAACACCAGGAAGACTGCAGGTGCACGTATTTACACACGTAACTTAGCAAGTACAGTTTTCGAAAAACAGTTTTGTCAGGATGTATCTTGTATTTTCTCTTCTTTCTTTTGCAAAGGTATAACCTTCAAAGTGTCCATTACTGTTCTTCAGGCTTCTCTTTATCATCAAAATCAAATGCAGTTGATGCCCCTAGGGTCTGTCTTTTGACATAAGATTGACTTCTTTTTTATGCTTTTGAAGAAGAAATGTTTGCCTTCTGTATTTATTTTTTTTTTTAAAGCATTTACTTCTGCCTTTCTTTAAAACTGGGTATTGCAGAAAGGGAAGAAGACCGCACTGTACCATACTGTACAGCATCTGTCTACCTTAAGCCTACAATTTATACAGTATTTGAAGATCTCCAAATTTAAGTACTACCTGTACACTGTGACTTAAATTTTTTGACTAGCACACTTAGCTAGTCTGGAGAAAAGTGGCAATCACATTAATTGTTCCGAGTGCTCATCTATGTTCTCAGCTGTACATGAAGGACTGTGACTGAAAGAAATCCCCTGTGCTTGAACGATCAGTAACCACATCTTGAACTTGGGCAGGAGTACTGCCTGGAAACAACAAAAATAACATGTTCTGCAAGGACCCCGTACAACAGCCAGGACACCCGCTGCTGTGGGTCTAACAATTCTCAGCCCTGGCATTGACCATTTTCATGTTGGGTTACTGTGTGATAGCATATGAATGACTTCTTAACAACACTCACCAAAAAGCTTACAGACATAGTTGTCCTGTGGATAAAACAAAGCCCAAACTGCAATTGTGCTTGCCTCCAAACAGTACTTAGGAAAATAAAATCTGGCAATCCTCCACTAATCAGGCGTCAAAGTCCAATATTAAGTTCAGAGCAATAACTGGAAGTGTAGCTCCAGCATTCATCATAGCCTTGCTGACAATTGTGAGGGATGTTACCTGAAGTCTGGCACTTGCTATGGTGGTGCCAGTAGCACTGCTGCTTAAAGTTACTCCTCTGCATTGGTCCTTGTCACAGGATTTCTAGATCCCTGAAAGAGGAGACTATCATCATTACTTTTTTTGTTGTACTGTCAAGTGAGATCTGGAGGTAGTTGTGAGTGGAATGCAGATGATCTCCATTTCTGTATTTCTCTGACTGCTCAGCTACAACAAAAGTTGTCGATGTGCCAGGGAGGAGTTGAAGATCTGCATCACTTGGATCTTGTACAGAATCTGTGAGCTCAATTCCAATCGTCTGTTGGCCAAGTAGGTTAAGATTTTAGTGGGAGTTAAAGTGTCTCTGCTGTGTAGAAATTCACTGGATCTTGCACTTAATATCTAGCAGTTCTGCAAAGTTGGTTTTGTTGGCACTTGAGAAAATCAGTTTATGATGCCAGATTATGATGCCCAATAGGCCTTTTTTGATGTCACTTCTGCAGCTAATGGCTGTGCTGTTGTGAAATACTCAACTTACATAGTTCTCAGCAGTGTTGTTACCATGGCATAGTTTTGCAAGCCTTGAGTCTGTCAGAGAATCTAATTTTGTCTGGACTTTTTTACTTACATTATAAGCTTACAAAATAAAAAGCAGAAATGATCATGGGAAAGACAAATCTATCTGCAGTGTTTTTCCCAACACTCATGGCAAGAAAATGCATGAGTGACAACAGTTTTGTTTATAGATAGGGACTCTCAGCATGGGACTAATGTTGAGATATGGTCCCAAATGAAATGGGGTTGCATGTGAGTATCGGAGCCACCAGACTGCTGTCTGTAGCTTTCCAACTTGTCCTTCAGGTCTTTGCAGACAAAAGGTGTATGGCAACATCTGGCTCTTTGCTTACCAACCATTACTGTGTAGTATTAGTTGTTAAAAGGAAAGAAGGTAAGATTTTCTGGTCTTATTCTGCTTCTTGAGCAGTAAGTCAGTGACCAGACTCATACGTTATTTGCAAAAATCTCCTATGGGAGAACCCTTTCGGATTAACTTGTCAGCAATTACAATGCAAAATGTCATAGAATCATAGAATCGTGCAGGTTGGAAAAGACCCTTGGGATCATCGAGCCCAACCACCAGCTCCACTCGACAAAGTTCTCCCCTACACCATATCCCACAACACCACATTTAAATGACTGTTAAATACATTCAGGGGTGGTGACTCACCCACCTCCCTGGGCAGCCTATTCCAGCATCTGACCACTCTTCCTGTGAAAAGTTCCTTCCTAATGTTCAGCCTAAACCTACCCTGTTGCACCTTGAAACCTTCCCTTCTCATTCTGTCACTAATTACCTGCGAGAAGAGGCCAGCACCAACCTCTCTACAATGTCCTTTCAAGTAGTTGTAGACAGTGATGAGGTTTCCTTTCAGCCTCCTCTTCCTTAAACTAAACAGTCCCAGCTCTTTCAGTTGCTCTTAAAAGGATTTATTTTCCATGCCCTTCACTGGCTTTGTTGCCTTCCTCTGCACTCGCTCCAGCACCTCAATAGCTCTCTTGTGTTGAGGCACCCAGAACTGAACACAATACTCAAGCTGTGACCAGGTGTTTGTTTTGGAGGCTGCATTCCCTCAGGCTTGCTACCAGATGCCTTCTCTTGCTGTGGAACACAGGATTCCTCTCTCTTGCTTGCCATCTCTGATTCCCAGGATGAGTTTCAAGATTAGAAGAGACAAAGCCAAGATTATTCCAGTAGCCTTCTGCTAGGTAGGTGCAGTTCTAGGCTCTCAGCTGTACAGCCTTTTCCCAGAGTTCCTGAGCCAAATCCTGGTTGAGAGATTCAGACTCGTTGTGCCTTATGACCAGATGAACATCTCAGGCAAAGAGTTCTCTACCACACTGTGTGGGAAAAGAGTTTTCAAAACAACATGTTCTTCAAAGTGGTAGAGACTATAGGGACAAACCAGATGCTTAAATACAGCTGTCTGAGACTGTTGCCTCAGACTAATCAGCCTCCCGTTGAGCTCAAGGTCTACTTCACAGCAATTTCTGCTTTCATCTTTTCTGCACTGCTATCTTTTTTTTTTTTTTTTGTCCTCCACTCCTCCCCACAGTATCAAGTTTCTTAGGAATACCACAGCTCGCATGCTACAGTCATACCATGTCTTGGTGTAACATACTGACTGGGGTTAAACAGAGTTCCTTGTACTTAATAACTAGATCAGCTTGGGGAGAGTAATTTCTAATGACTCTGTCATGCCAGTTTAGCAGCAAGAGTTCACAACATATGTGGGAAGTACATTTTTGCAGCACAATTGGAAATGAAATAATCTGTGTGATGGAGCGAGATAATTCTTATTTCAAAGGAGAAAGTGCTTACGAGAAACAAGATAATATCTTCTCATGTTGTGCTGTGTAGTAAATTGTTGTTAGCCTGGGAGCATAAGCCAAAACAATTAGATAGTTAAAAATCCCAAAAGAATAAAAACTTTCCTAGAGGGAAAGTGAAGGAGTTAAAAAGAAAACCACCAATCTTTAAATAATAAAGACCACAATCCCCTAAACCCCATGGTTCTGTGACATATTTTGTGTGAGTAGTCCTTATAAAATTAACAATACCTACCTGTCTTGACAGTGTAACATTAAAGTTGGTGTAAGTGGTGTTTTGTTGTGTTTCTTGCGGCTTGAACAGTCCAATGAGAAACTCCACAGATCTCTCAGGTGATCTGTCTAAACTCAGCAGCTGTGCAGGGGACTGAGCGTACAAGCAGCAGACAGAAGTTACAGCACTGAGTGCCACATGTGGCCCTGCTTGCCAAACTGCTGGGTGGCAAGGAAAGATGCAGAGCTGGGCAGTTTGCCCTCTTCAGTCATGAGGCATGGAGTTAGTTGCCAGCTGTATGTAACTGGTTTACCAGACTGTCACTATGGCTGTCCTTGCAATACAGCCTTACAGAATCTTACGTATGGGTTTTACAACAGGCCTTTTATACGTTGGTTGTGATTTTTTTCCCCCCCCAATGCAGCATGATAAACCAGGGCTGCTGAGCATGGCCAATGCAGGACCTGGCACTAATGGCTCTCAGTTCTTTATTACAACGGTGCCTACTTCTCACCTGGATGGCAAACATGTGGTCTTTGGCCAAGTGATCAAAGGAATGGGCGTAGTTAAAATACTGGAAAACGTTGAAGTAAATGGAGAAAATCCTGCTAAGGTAAGCGAAATCCAAAGCACTTAGGGATTATGTTTATTCTTCCATTATATCATTGTATATTCATTTCTTCTGAAGGCTTAGTGTAATGTTTACAACCATGAAATGTTAACCAGTTATTTTGACCATTTCACTATGCTTCTTAAGAGGCTTTTATTCTTTTGCTGTAAATTTCCACAAATAATTTATTCAACACAGCTGTGAGGGTAGAAATCTTTATGAGGGTGAAGGTGGAACTGCACAGCCAGAAGTGTAGGATGACTGACAAAATTAAAAGGTGGAATTCACAACCCTACCTAAGTGATAGGTATTATTATGAATTTTATATCAGAAGTTGTATTTCTGGAAAAGCAATTGATGTGTAGGTCCTGTCAGTTTGTGGTGGCTTGAAAAATTAATACCTCTGTAACTTTAAAGGACTTATCGGTTTGAGAAGGAACCATCTTCTCTAGTGTAGTAGAAATTCTGTGTCTTGTGTTTTGCTGCAGCTCAGCTTGCTGCCAGTTCCTCTTCTAGCCTGTCTGTGGAGCGTGGGTATGGTGTTCTTGGAATGCTTCTTCTCTGAAGGCAACACTTCCTGTGATAAAAGCCTTTTGATGAGGATAGGTTAATGATGTGATGGGTTTCTTAAATCAGTGCACCCAAACAACAGATGAAAAAACATTTTTACTGAATTTCAAAGAGCGCTCAGAAGTTGCTGTTTTTTTGTCTTAAAATTGTCTTAATAAGCAATACTGCTGTTTACATCTTATTTTTCAGTTGTGTGTCGTCGCAGAATGTGGAGAGCTAAAGGAAGGAGATGACTGGGGCATTGTTCCCCAAGATGGATCTGGAGACGCTCATCCAGATTTTCCTGATGATTCAGATATAGACTTGAAAGATGTAAGTATTTTTCTTTTAAGGTATTTTACAGAATGCAAGACTTGTAGGTAGTCTGAGTTACATGGTGTCTATGATGATGTTCACTAAGCCTTTTCTCTTAAGAACTGATCTAGGTCCTGATCAAATGGTGACAATCAAGTTTAGGAAAGAGAATGTTACGGGAGAGAATTGCTGTCTCTTTTTCAGTACTAATTGCAGCTGATTTTTTTTCCCCCAGTAACTAAAAATAAAAATACTTACAATTATTACACTTAATTTCTTTCTATTCTGTTTCTTTTTTTGTTTATGCTGTAGTGACAAATCGCAGTTAATAGAACTTCATCCTGCAGATGGCTAACAATGTTGGACGTTTTCTGTGCAACTTTTAAAATATCCACCTGTAAAAAGATTTTTTCTCACTTACTAGAAATAATAAAAGATCAACCTTTAGAAAGATTTTTACTACATCTGAATTTAGTCGTTCTCAATTCCCAGTAGCTGTTTGCTTTTCAAGTTGTTCAGACTGAAGGAAGACCTTTTGTTGAGAATTAGGGAGCAGACTGGTGAAAGTGGCTTTTCTGTGAGTTTTACTTTATCATGAAAGTGAAATAGACAAATACCGTAAGTCAAACAGTGTTTTGTGAAAGGGGAAAAAAGGGGACTGCACGTATAGATTCCAAATACAGAATTAGAAATGGACAAGTGAAAAAAAAATTACAGATAGAAATCTGAAACTCCTTGTGTCTGGCTATTGAGAAGCACTTCAGCTTGTGAAAATGTTTTTGGATAGCATTTGCTGCGGTTCAGAACTGAAGCTGGCAGGTGCTTGCCTCGTTTAACCTTAAACCTGTTCATATAAATACAGAAACTGTGGTGACATTTGTCTCAAGCTGTGATCAGTTTTTTTCAAGGTCATTAATTCTAGTTTTACAAATGGCAATATATACGTTTGACAGAGCTTAAGACAACTGTGGTATAGACAGCAGTAATTATAAACTATTTATCGCCACTGGAAAAGTAATTTAAGACTTGAAATGTATGCCAGTCTGGAAACAGAAATGATGGATTTGATAAAGACAGCCGTTATTCTTTTTTTCCCTTCTGTAGATGTTTTAAGTGTCTTGAGAGAAGCAGAATTGTGATGGTATGACTTCTAATTTGAGAGCGTGCAGAGTTTGGGTGACTAATACCATTTTGAGAAGCAGAAAACAAAGTTTTTTTTCAGGAATAAGGCAGTCTTTGATTGTTAACATGTCTTTCCTATGAATAATGGTCAACACCTTTATATATAGCTCTGTGTGGGTAGCAGCATTTAGGGAAAGGATTTGAACTGCTGTGTTGTCTCTGTTACTTTCTCACCCTTTATACTGTAGAAAACTCATTAGGAATTTCATCTTTCAGACTACAGTGTTACATAAAGTAGAAAATACTATAGGAGTGGTCTGAAGCTAGTATTTGTCTAAAATTAGAGTATTTTTATAGATTTTTATAATAAATCTGAGATTTTATAATAGTCTTTGAAACCGAATGGACGTGGGATCCTACTGTTGAACTTTAAGTAATTCAAGGCTTCTTTCCTAAGTACATTCATACTTTATATTTTCCATCTATTTTATTAGGTTGACAAGATTGTGGCCATAGCAGAAGACATAAAGAATATAGGAAATACTTTCTTCAAATCGCAAAATTGGGCAGTGGCAGCTAAAAAGTATAGTAAAAGTTTACGGTAAGGCTATCATCATTCAATCAGGTAGTTCCTGTAACCCAAATTAATGCTGCTATCAAGCAATGATATGTGCATTTAAGAAGTGCTGGATGCTGTGCTCATTACTTTTTTTCTTTTTTTAAAAAAGAGCCTTCTGAATCTCGAAAATACCTGGTTGATTTTTAGCTATTTATTCAAGAAGGTGTTGTATTGATTATTAGGTAAGAGCTACAGGGAGAGAGTATTGTTTAGAATGGACTAAGTGCTCCTTTTTTTAATACTTGTGCTGTGCTGCTGTGTAACTGGGAAGAAATGCACAATAGCATAGTCAGGAAATGGACAGGAAAGGAGTAGATTTAGGGAATAGATTAAGTTCAAGTGAGAGCACCCTCAAATGTGACCCTTACTAATTTTTTTTTGTTTTTTGAGGCTCCATACCATCATTCTGACTCCATGTCTAATTCAGACTTGCCTTCAAAGTCATTGTTGTTCTGCTTTTGTTTCCATAGTGCTCCTCTGCTTCTTCGTGTCATGCTTTTTGCTTTACATATATGACCTTCTCCTAAAAAACTTTTAACAAAATTATACTGACCTTTATCCCAGCCTTCTTAATGATCACTGGTTAACTATCAGTAACAACAATGAAAGCAAAATAATTCAGGTGTATTTAATGCTTCAGCTGACTAGGTTTCAAAGAAATCACGTCTTTCTGAAGCATAAAAATGAATCATTTAATTACAGGTATCAACCAAAGATACGTCTCCCCCTGCCCTCAGAAAGCCCATCATAGACCCAATAGAACCCCTGAACTAAATAGGATTTCTATATGTAAACCTTTTAGAAATCATACAGAAAAAAAAAGTTGGGATGGCTGGAATGGATCTTTAAGGAGCTTTGTGTTGCATCTGTCCATTTCCTCACCCCATTCTTACATAAATATCGGGTATAATTATGCCATCCCTTACAATTAGTTGTCTTGCTTACTCTAAAGCACGCCCAATGAAGGCCCTTCCAGTTAGAGCAGATGGCTTCTGTTTGGTGCTTATTTGTCCTTGTGGATGGAAAGGATAGTAACCTTTCTAGACCAAACAAATCTGATCATTCCAGCTCTTCCTTCACAGGTCATACTTTTGTGGACATGCCCTGTTGTTGTATCTTAAAATCTAACACTTTATGTAGGGTGGTGTACTTCAGCTGGCACTTTGCCAGCACAGACAGGAACAGAATAGTTCTTGCCTCCCATGTCTTATGTACAGCTCACCTAGCAAACCGTCTGGCAACGCTAGTGAGTGGGTTGGTTTGTTTGTTGTTGTTGTTTTGTTTTTGTTTTTTTTACAAACCATAACCATTATAACCTTCTGTGCCTTTTCTTGTCTTATTGCTGCTTAACCAGTTTTTTTAATATGTAAGAATTGACACTTCTTTGTCAAAAAGTGGATTACTTCCTATTGTCTCCCTTGATACTCATCTTTCTGATTTCTTTGAGTTGGAAGCTTTAATTTTGTTTCCAGAACGGTTGTAATCTTTAATGTTTTGGTGTGATTTATAAATACTAGCAGTGTGTTTGGTTTGTTTTGAACAGAGTTTTGTATTATAACTCTCCTTAGCTTTTAACTGCATTCTCTCTCTTCTGGTTCTCATTGCTTGCACGATGCCCAGCAAGTAGAAAAATCACTGTGACTGTGTCTAATTTCCAAAATTGTATACAAACCATGCAACACGCAAAAGATAGGGTGTGCAAAAATTGAATTCCCATAGGCACTGATCTGCAAAGACTGCATTGATCGTGGCACGCTTAAAATGTATCCAAACACTTGATTCTTATGTTTTTAAATAAAAGCCACAGAAGTCCTATCAAGTAGGCCATTAAAAGAGTTAGAACTTTTATATCCAGAACAGACCTTTGCCACTCGAAACCAAAAGTGACAGCATTGGCACATTGTAAATGAAGAAGAAGGAGGTAGAGCTTGCCTTTCAATTTGCCTGTGAAATGGAGATACAGTCAGTGCTGGGACTTGGTCCTGAGGCAGTATCAGTTTTGAAGTTCAGGAAAAAAAGTCATGAAGGAAAACAGTGGATAGAAGGTGGAGTTACTAATGTTCATAAAATGCCCTCCTTTACAACATGAAGTTAGCTTCAACTTTTAGCCATAAATGCCTAAATTAATTCAAATATTGCTGAGGGAACTGAAGAAAAAGTTGAAGGTTCCCATGAATGGGGAAGGTGAAGGGGTGGTGTTGACTTTGCCACTGATGAGCAAAGTTTTTTGAGAATAAACAGTCATTAAGAGAAATTCAAATGGCTTCATGCCATCTGGAATAGTCTTAAGAAAAATAATGCTGTTAGTACAACAGAGGGAAAGGAGTTACAGGAAAACATTTGCCAGTCAGTTCATCTTTTTTGTCAGGGTAGGTCTCAAATATTTAGTTCAGTAAATATTGTAATAGTGGAATTGAAGCTGCTTTAAAAATACCAATTTAGAGAGGCCAGTTCACACCTCTATGTGGACAGATAGCAAAGGGAGAACGAAATGGAAAGTGCAACATTAATACGTGTTCTTTGTAAATCTGTTTTCCTGCAGGTATGTAGAAGCTTCTGAAGCAGTGGCAGGGGAGGCAGACAAACCAAAGTTGAAGACTGTTGCTTTGAGCTGCGTTTTAAACATCGGGGCTTGTAAACTAAAACTGTCGGATTGGCAGGGAGCCATCGAAAGCTGCTCAGAGGTAAATTTAATGTTTAGTATTAACAGTTGGCCTGTGGAAAAAAAGGAGCCTGAAACAACAAAAGCTTTAAGAGTTTTCTGACAAGCTTAAGATTTGAAAGTAAGCAAAGTAGAAAGCTGATTGTGAAGTTATTACTAATTTTTCAGTATGTTATGTGGCTTTTAAAAAAGATTTTGGAATTGAAATGACTCATTAGAAGCAAACAAAAGAGTGCTGTTGCTTACTGCCAGAAAAAGTGCACACTGTCAGTTTTGTTTCCTAAAAGCAGAGGTGATTTTTCTATTACAAATAGTTAAACTGTCTTCAGTGAAAGAGGAATGTTTTTCCCTGGAAGACTAGTATGAGCAAAATGTTTTACTGGCTTTTAGATTGGATGGTCTTGTATTTTATTCATTCAAGTTACTTTTTTAACTAAAGCCCTTTCAGGTAGACTTAGTGATGAACAGTAAGAAAGGAGGAAGGAAACAATAGATATGAAAATATTGAAAAATAATAGAATTTTTAAAAAAAGTAACAGTGATACAGACATACTGGCAGAATTTAGTGCTGCTGAGAAAACTTTAAACAGTTCAGTAAAACTCTGAAATTTTGAAGGAGACGGAGTAAAGAATGCTCTTACCTGTCTGCAGAGGATCCTGAGCAGCATGTCCTAGGGCTTCATGCTGAAAGCAGGAGTCTTGGCTAATCTGTGTGAGAGAGAAGTCTTTGGAGAGTTGGGTTGCTTCGTAGCTTGCTGACAGCATTACCACAGGGAAAACTTTCTTAAACCTGTCTTCAGAATGGACAAATGGGGGGTGGGGAGAGAAAAAAAATACACAAAACCTGTGTAATGTGGTATCTGTCATCTAGAAAAAGGTAAAAATTGAAACACTGTTTCATTTAAGTGTTATAAATAATTAGTCATAATACTTTCCTTTTTTTATTCTTTAAGATTACAGAATTGTTAGGTAAAGGCAACTCCATAGCTGTAACAGATTTCTGTAATTATTTAGCCTATGCCTCATCACAAGTGTTAAACCAGCTTATCACTGCTTTAACCAGAACACCAGTTTCCTAAGATTAACTACTGTAGTTCAAGGTAATTGCTAATGAGAAACTACACATTTTCACTCTTTTGATTTCCTAAGGCCAAAGGTGTTTTAAATGAAGAATCTGTAGGTCATGCATTATTTGGTACAAATAGGAACTTGAATGGCTGAACCTGTTCAGAGAAGGCTTGCTTTCAAATAGCTCAGAGGACAGTTGGTCAAGCTGAAACCAACGCGTGCAACCTGCATGTACACAGCATGGACCCCTAATTCTCTGATTCTTGAGACAGAAGAGCCTCCAGGCTTCAGAGCAGACAGATCAGGATGGGTGCCCAGAGTAAAACTGCCATTATGTGAACAGCCAAATCCAAAGGGATTTAAAAAAACCTAGATGCGTTGTCTGATGCTTTTAATTCTTAATTAATGAATTAAAGTTAATAAATGAAATTAATAAAGCTACACATTCAGGCAAAGAGATTGCCTCTAATCATTAAGAAACTGTATTCTTTAATAACAAAAAAAAAGCACGCTATAGAATTATCTGCAGTACAAAAAAGGAATGTGATATTTGCAGGTGAGAAAACAAAACACCTCGCCAGCCCAATTAACTGAGGTACTTTGAATAATGTAAGTAATAAAATAATGGAACAGTATCTTTGCCCAGCCATTGTATTTCTTATTTGATGCTGTCATATTAGAGCTGGCATATACACGTTAGTGAAACCCTTCAGCTCAGGAAAGGTGTAATGACAAGAACTTAGGTTCCTGAAGCATGAGATGCGTTGCCTGCATCTATCTTTGTAGCCTTCAGTGAAAAACGCTTTACAGGAAATCTGTGTGTTTTCTTTATGATGCCATTTGAGGGTTTGTTTTTTTGTGTGTGAAGGAACCACATTATAGAGAGTTGTACTAAAAGAATCAAGGTGAGGATAATTTGAACTGCAGCAACACCTTTGCTGTGGCATATATAGAAACACACAGAGGTTCCATTTTATCCTCATACATCTTCATCCTTCTCAGAAGCCCACTCCTGGTGCAGTGGCATTAAACCGATTAGGTAGCTGTTCAGTGTGCGACAGCACACCATGCCTTTTTTTTACACAGTTAATGTTTTGACAGCTTACCCTCAAACCGAGTGGGGAGATTGTCTGCTGGTGTGAACTGTGCCATTTGTGGAGATGGGAGGCTGTGAAGTATACGAAATGTTAATGCGACAATTTTATTACATTCACAGGCTCTTAAAATAGATCCAGCAAATACTAAAGCTCTCTACAGACGGGCTCAAGGATGGCAGGGGATAAGAGATCTCGATCAGGCATTGGTAACCATCACAATATTTAATATACTTTTTAAAAAAAAATCTTAACAATTCATCAGAACATTAATTTATATTTCTCTTTTACTTAAGGCTGATCTTAAAAAGGCTCATGAAATAGCCCCTGAAGACAAAGGTAAAATAAAGCTTTTTTTTATATATGCCTTTTTTTTTTTTTTATAGTGTAATAAAGTAACTAGGGTAGTATTTAGTAGGAAATTTTACCAGCGTGGTGCCTAAAATGCTGGTTTCTAACAGCTTAACTGCTGATGTGCAGAGCCCACCGAGGTGGAAACCCTATGTTTATACAGCAGTGATGCTTCTGCTGCACTGGGAAACCTGCTGATGTAGGTCAGCAGCACGCCTCTTGAACCAGCTCACAGAGGCCTTACTAACTTCCTTAATTTCCTGGTGTAATTGGGTAAGATTTTTAACTCATAAATTCTGTGTTGGCACCAATACTAAGCTTGCTTCACCCTCCTCTGCCTGGTTACCTTACCAAGTAAAACAAAGTAAGGAACAAGGGTTTCTTGCTGCTGGTATCTGACCTAACAGAAGACTAAAGGCAGTTGTAGTAAATGCAGTGAGGTTGCAGCAGTGTGACCTGGTCCTGATGTATTAGGAGCCCTAATGCAAAGAGATGACTTACCCGGATCGTGGATTTTCTTTTTACGCAGCTATCCAGACGGAAACACTCAAAATCAAGCAGAAGATAAAAGCCCAGAAGGAGAAAGAGAAGGCAGCTTATGCTAAAATGTTTGCTTGATTTTTTTTTTTCCTAAACTTTAAAATCTATGCACTAACTCATGCAAAAGGATCAATGGAGCTGCTTCTTTCACTTGCCCTGTACTGCAGTTTTCAGTGTTTACAACTCAAAAGTCTAATAATAAAGACAAACTGTTCAAAGGTGATTTTCTTTATTTTTTTTAAGGCATAATAACTTGCATTTTCTCTCTCAGATGTGTTTCTAATTAGTAAATGGGTAGCAGTGGTGTTTTTACAACTTAATAATTAGCGCTTCCTAAGAAGCTTGGTTTAACATTAAGACAATTCAGGCAGTTTTTATTAGGAGTTTTTATTAGAGCAGGCCTGATTTCTTGGAAAGAATAAAAATGTTGGTAGATGTACAATGAAGGCACAAGTATTACAGGTTTTTTTAAACCCCTTTACAGGTTGTATTGCAGGTGGGCTCCCTGTTATCTTCAGGGAAAAAAAAATATCTTAACCATAAACGCGATGTTAAATGCGTAACATTTAAAAGCAGTGACAATTTTCTAGACTGATGTGTTTTCCCTACTGCAAGGTAGGATTACATACAGTAAATCACTCCAGACAGAGGGAAAAAAATCCTTGGGTTTTTTTTTTTTTTAAGAGTAGCTGTTATATTCTTCCCCCGTACCCACAGCCTGGGATATGGCTGAACTTCAGCAATAAATCCAGGATCCAAAGTTCCTTTGTCAGTCCTCAGAAGAACTTTCTTCTGCCTGCCACACAACTCCTGTAAAGAAGTTCTATTTAAATAAGGCAAGGGTTTAACCAGAAGGCACCAACTTTCCATTTAATGCAGCAGTCATACCTAAAATTCAGAATGGCACATTAGCCTCAAACTCTTTTAACATTCAAGTCAGTGCTGTACTTTAATGACAATGCAGCATAAAATACTCCAACTTTCTGGTTAGCAATCAGAAGTCAGGGAATTTCATCAGTTTACATCCCATTATAAGCTGGTCCTCCTCCACCTTCAGGCACTACCCAGTTAATGTTCTGACTTGGGTCTTTAATATCACAGGTTTTGCAGTGGACACAGTTCTGAGCATTTATCTGCAGTCTTGATCCTTCTCCTGCTTCCAGAGGAATATATTCATAAACTCCTGTGAAAAGCAAAGGAGAGCTGTGACTTCACTGAACAGTTTCCCTCTGCTCAACTACCTACCAGCAAGTGTAAGGAGGGCAGTATGTTACTAGTGTGATTTTACTGCCTGCTTCCACATTTACCAATTATTTTGTCATGAAAGTAATGCTCACATATTTTAAGACCTGCACTTGAACCCTCTTCTAGGAGGAAGATGGGATAGAATGCCTGAAGTAGGTAGTAAACCAGGTGGACCCTTCCTAAAATTCTAAGTCTTCTGTAGTGCAAGAACAGCTCAGACTCATTTTTATTACGTACCTGCTGGACAAAATCTTTGTTCCGGTCCATCAAATATAGCCAAATTCCTGTTCACGGGGATGCTGTCATCTCTGAGAGTTAGATGAGCAGGCTGGTCGTGTTCATGGTTTGTACCACTTAAAGCCACAGACGACAGGAGATCAAAACTGATTTTTCCATCAGGCTTTGGGTATTCAATAGGTGTGCAATCTTTGGCTGGCTTGAGCTGGGCAAAATCTGGTCCTAAATATATTTTTAATAAATAAGTTTCAGTATAAAATTACTGTAAATTGCAGTTACTCAAGAACAATTTAATTAAGCTATTTTAACCTCCCTTGTCGTCACAATGAAGTATTTAATAAAAAGCAGCCTTTTCCATGACAGAAAAGCCATGCTAAGTAGAATAGTGTTTTAATGTCATTTACAGTATGTGCTGGGTAACAGGACAAGAAATTGATGATAAGGCAGTGAGGCAGACCTTTTTTCACACTGTATGGCCTCACCACTGGACTAGGTGTGCTCCAGCTTCAACTGAGACCAGAAAAGACCGACATACAAATTTAGGATCTTTGAGGAAATAATGAAATTACCTGGATGCTTTAAGGTCCATGGTTCCATTCCTCTCAGTAGCCAGTAAAATATACCTGTGTAAATCATTCCTCCGTACACACCAAGTATGCTGTGGCAGGAGGGTCGGATGTTCCTGACTGCATACAGCTCTTTCCAGACCCAGGACTTTTTCAGGTTCTCTTCATATTCTTGCACATCAAGTCCTAAGGCAGTACATTACTTGTTAGGCACCTACAGTACATAAAGACTATCTTTGAAATAAAAAAATAATTGCTGAATAAAGGCAGTTGTTAGCAATGAAGGCAGCAAAATGAGAATTTCAGAATAATAAGCTAGGAATGCACGACACAACAGATTTCAGCCCCCGGAAGGGATCTATTTTGTTGGCAGTTGTCAGCAGTTACCTACCACTCCTTTGTAGCCCCTATTAAATGACCCACAAGCAGCACCAAATTGCCTCAAACATCAGCAAAATATAACCAGCCAGGTGGCACCTCTACAGGAAAACAGCTACTTCTCATAAAATCTAAAAACTGACCAGGAGAGTTTACCTCTGATCCAACAACCAGGTTTGTAACTTTTATGTTGTCAAGTTCAAAATCTTTTCCTTTACAAGGTACGGCAACCACAAGCGTCTGATTTCAGTACCTGACTATGGCCCAGTGGATGATGGCAGTACTAGAGAACAAGCTTTCTCCCTTTGTAATCAGCAGGTTAATGAGCTATAATAGCCTATGAAGTTTTGATTTAAATTCTTTGATTGTATTCTTTACAAGTACTAGACATTGCACACTTGATATGACACATCTACTGCAGTGTAGCTGAAGTCAAGTAATTATCTTGGAAAAAAAAAAAGTTTTTTTCAAATAAAAATTTTCTAGGCTTCCCCTTTATCATTCTCCATTACCACTGTATGGGAAGAGCTGTTCTGAATACTAAGTTTTGAGCCTTGTCTGCACATGAAAACATGCTTCAGTCCGTATGTTCTGTCTCACATAAGGCTCTGAAAAAAGCTTATTATCTGTTCACAGAGAAGTAAGTGGGTTGTAATATTCTACTGTCTTGACAGAACTGGAAACAGCCCCTCTACTCTGCCCTGGTGAGGCCCCTTCTGGAGCACTGTGTCCAGTTCTGGGCTCCCCAGTTCAGGAAGCACAGGGAACTGCTGGAGAGGGTACAGCAGAGGACCACCAAGATGATCAGGGGCCTGGAACATCTCTCTTAAGAGGAAAGGCTGAGGGACTTGGGTCTTTTTAGTCTGGAGAAGAGAAGACTAAGGGGGTATCTGATCAACACCTGTAAAGGGTGGGTGTCAAGAGGAAGGGGCCAGTCATTTTGCAGTGGTGCCCAGTGAGAGAACAGAGGAAATGGGCACAAACTTGAACATAAGAAACTCCATCTAAACATGAGGAGGAACTAATTCACTCTGAGGGTGGTAGAGCACTGGAACAGGCTGTCCATGGAGGTGGTGGAGTCTCTGTCTCTGGAGACATTCAAAACCCACCTAGACAAGTTCCTGTGCAACCTGCTCTAGGAGGACCTGCTTTGGCAGGGGGTTTGGACTAGATGATCTCCAGAGGCCCTTCCAGCCCCATATCATTCTGTGATTCTGTGTAAAATCTGTCCGTAGCCCAACAACAATGGCATTTATTGTTTCATGCGGGTTCTAAGCATTTTAATGCATTACAGTAGTTGATGTTTCAGTTGTTCAGCAAACCCCCTGTGGTAACGTGTACTGCACGTTCCAGCTGAACGAGGGCTCACTAAGACTGAATCCAGGACTAGAGACATTTCTAAAATAGTAATCATGTGGCACCTGGCTATAGGGCCCATCTCCAGAACGACTGAAATTCTAATCAGGTTCTCCCTGTCTGTACAGTCTTTGTTAACAGACGTAAGGGAACAACAAAGGCTTAAATGAATTGCTACAATGTGCTCGGGATCTGGTGATTACTATAATTTGCTTGCATTACATATAATGGGAAATACACAGTCTCAAACAGAGAAGACTAAAATTGAAGACAGAAAAAGAGGACTGAAGGAAAAAAGTATCCTAGCAGTTAACAAAACACTGAAGAACAAACTTGAAAAATCTTACCCTGTTTTGCTTACATTTAATGTGTTCCTTTTAGTTTTTTTTTCCCCTCTGATTCTGTAGTCTTTCAGTAACATTTTTTGAATCATGAAGTTCTAATTTTTAATGTATTTGTAGGAAGAAAACATACACTATTCTTCTGTACTTATAGAAATGTAAGCTTACTTTTTCAGATGCTCGTTAGAGGCATATTTTTGTTCTAGCAGTAGGATCAATACTTAAGAATAACTAAGCAAACCTTTATTAATTTCTTAAATAACAGTACAGATCTTAAATAAAGAAAAGATATCTTCTTAAATCACCACAATCATTAAATAATTTCTTTGCATTCCCAACTAATTCCTTCAGACACATTTTGTTACCACTGAGCTCTTGTAAGTTCCAACTGAACACAAGGCAATTACAAATCAAAGTGCAAATCACAAAGTACTGTCTTACCTATTGTCTTTGACTGCAGATTTTCATTAATCAGTTGGCTGAAGATGGCTTCTGAGGCCAACATGCCACTTTTCATTGCGGTGTGTGTTCCCTTGATCTTGGGTACGTTCATGAGTCCAGGACTGCAACCAATTAACAATCCACCCGGGAAGGTGAGTTTGGGTATTGACTGAAAAAGAAACAGGAAGAAAGGTGGTTTGTTTGTTAGCTTTTGTGCTTTTTGAAAGTGAAAATAACATTCTGGGAATGAACTGACATGAGGCTTGAGTGTCCTTTACGTTTTTAGAGCTGCATGTGCACTATCTAAAAATACACCAGAGTTACTCCCCTATTTTTTGCATAGTAAGCAAATACAAATACAGCCATTGTACTGCAGCTGAGCATAAACTAATGACAAGAAAACATTTTCTTTATATCCTCCCTCCAGTTGCTTTGTCTGCAACAAGACTGTGGAAATGTCACCCACCGATACTGTTTTCCTCCTCCGCATTTAAGTGAATTCTTTGTTTTGTTAAAAAAAAAGAGACACAGTTTTGTTACCGTTTCCCACTCAGTAAGTTCCACGTATCTCATCTCAGAGTTTACTATCAGTGCTTTTTTCCTCAAATCTTTTCTATGGAACTACACAGTGCCTTCGTCACCTCCCTCCAGGTCTCACTTATTATAGAAGTTGGTCAGCGGCCAAGAAGTGTATTTTTGGTGCAAAACTGTCGTCTTGTCGTATCCTTTGGAATTCAAGATAATCCAAACCAAACGTTTTGTTTCTTCTGTTTTTTCACTTGTTGTCTGTTTACTATTCCTCCAGGGATGGCACATTTGAATATTTATATAGTAGTCCCTAAAATAAGCTGTACTACACAGCATTCCCTCTGCATTTTGGGCAATTTGTTTAATCACAGACTCAGTGATTTAGTTTGTAAGAAAGGTCATTTAGGCTGAAAACAGAACTACAACTTATAACTTACTTTCCTGTGACCAGAAGCCAGCGGTAACTTCAGCTATATAACAGTATTTCAAAGGCATTAAGTACGTAGGATGTCCTCTCTTTTGCACAAGGCCTTTCGCTGAAAACAGTTATTCTGCCATACCTATTAGGATGCAATAATGCAACACTGACATAGGCATAAGGACATGGACCTGTTGGAGCAAGTCCAGAGGAGGGCCACAAAGATGATCAGAGGGCTGCAGTACCTCTCCTATGAAGACAGGCTGAAAGAGCTGGGCTTGTTCAGCCTGGAGAAGAGAAGGCTCCGGGGAGACCTTATAATGGCCTTCCAGTACCTGAACAGGGCCTGCAGGAGAGATGGGGAGGGACTCTTTGTCAAGGAATGTAGCGACAGGACAAGGGGTAACTGTTTTAGACTGAAAGATTTAGATTTAGATTAGATATTAGGAAGAAATTCTTTACTGTGAGGGTTGTGAGGCACTAGAAGCAGCTGAACAGAGAAGTTGTGGATGCCCCTTCGCTGGAGGGGAAGTGTTCAAGGCCAGGCCTGGATGAGGCTTTGAGCGACCTGGTCTAGTGGGAGGTAACTCTGCCCATGGCAGGGGCTTGGAACTAGATGATCTTTAAGGTCCCTTCCAACCCAAACCATTCTGTTACTCTATGACAGAAAGATTTCTTGACTAACTCTTCAAACTGAAGAAGATGTGATCAGGGATTTTTTTTTTTTCTGCAACAACTGTTTCACTTAATAAGTACTTAGTGACCAACATACTGTCAAAGTATGTTACATTAGTCATATAACTCGAAAGGTTACACACTGCAGCTTTGTTAGTAATTCTCGTTAGTACTATGGCACTTGGTGCCTGGTTTTGCAGTCAGTTTACTGAGTTGAAGGAACACATTGTGCCAGCACGGCACAAGCCCTCCCTGCCCTTGAGATCTGGGGTGAAATCCTTTCAGCCTTGAGCACCCAAAGAAACCACCACACTCCTGGCAACAGACAGACAGAACAAGGCTGGCTGTTTGGAGGAGGAAAGAAGGGGAGACTCCTGCTCCCTGCAGAGACCTCCTCTACAGTGGATGGGGAACCCCACATTCTCTCCCCCTTTGTTCAGCTCAGGGCTGAAAAATCTGTTAAGCAAGTCTAGTGTCTGACACTTGCATGGGTCATCAATGTGAAGGCTTTTTCCCCCAATGTTCTTAATATCAAGTGCCCAAGAATAGCAACACCTTTGGGTTTTTGGGTTTGTGGGTTTCCGGGTTTCCCCCCCCCAAGACTCATATCTTTTCAGAGTTTTTGATAAAATAGAGACAAAACAGAGGCTGCATCGGAATTTCTTAAAACTAAGTGCTTGATTTTGCAATTTCAGTAAATAAAAGAAATAACAGCTATGTAGATGCAGCCTTATAACTATGTCCCCTCCCTCCACATATCCCCAAAAAGCTATGAAATCAGGGCAATGTCCAAGAGCTCTCTCTTTCACCAATGTAGCACCACTGTATGTTAAAGACTAAAGAACACAGAAACACAGAATAGGGTTGGAAGGGACCTTGAAGATCATTTAGTTCCAACGCCCCTGCCATGGGCAGGGACACCTCCCACTAGAGCAGGTTGCTCAAAGTCCCACCCAGCCTGGTCTTGGGCAACGTGAGCATAACATTATCCATAACAGGCAAAAAAAGAGTTTAGATTGATGGTAACTTTATATACCTATTTGATGCAATACTGTCACCAAAATGAAAACTGGTGCTACAGAGCAACAGCAGGTTGCTCATATTCCTGGACTCCACTGATGCAAATGAGTCAGACTGCTACAGTTATTAATCAAAGCAACACATGCAAAGGAAGAGCTAAATCTTCCTAAGTGACTCATGAATAAAGCTTTTTTTTAACCGAAAGCATGTATTAAAAAAAGCCACTTAACAGAGTGACTTCATGATGAAGTAGACAGTTCTATCTACAGGAAATAAAAAACCCCACCAACTTACAAACCCCATGGTTTTATATTAAGAACAGTGCAAAGTAAGTGGTATGTATTAAGTCCAGCAAATAAGTCCAAAGACTAGGCAAAGATGTGCAAAAGCTGTAGTCCTACTGTCTGTGTAACTTAGCACAAACGTCTTTAAGTCACTTAAAAAATACCACATTCTTTCAGCCATATGTTTCAAGCAGAATAAGGCAGATGCAACTGAAGTCACAATCTGGCTGTTTCATCAAAGCTAGAAATTCAGTAACGACTATCTGTGATAGAGAAATCAGTGCACAGGGTGGAAAGAGAAGCCCAGCCCGTCTTACGTAAAAGTCTTTATTAAAACATCTTAGCATTTTGTATCTTATCTGAGTTAATCATGGACTCACAATGGCTTCTGAAATAAGCTAGTAACACAGCTGTGTTACAACATGATACAACATATTTCCACTTCAGTGTCGACAAAGTAATCAGCCTGCAAGCTGATTAAACATGTATCACATGCATAACCACGAAGCTGCTTCTGAACCCACATGACTCTGTTCTCAGGCACCCACACTGGTGTCAACCACAGGATTGTCACAAAAGTTACGCTACTACTGAAATTCTACTTGTATTGAAAAAGCTGCACAAGGCCACATTTACCCAAAAGAAGAGGTTCAGAGAAGAAAGACAAAGTAGTCAAAGAGCAGAGTGAAACAGGCACACACAGAGGCTCTGGATCATGAACACTCAGCCTAGTTTTAAGTTCCAAACTGAAAGGAACAACTAGAAGATGGATCTAAGAGTCCAGGACACACAGCCATGTCCTGCATTTCAATATTCCCACATGAGAAGCCAACAGGTTGAAAGGACTTTAGTTGCTAAATATAAATTCCAGACTATTTCTCCTACAAATTGTTCCAACCCTTTCAACTGACCTAAGTCTTGATGAATACATTTTTAAAATTTCACCTTTTAGATTCCTTGAGGGAATAAAATGAAAAAGCTATTCCATCTCCCAAGAAAGCAGAAATTCAAAGCTATGAAGGATACTGAAGGGATCTGTACTTGAGGAGGTGAAGGCTTTTATCTGCCAAGCTACATAACAATTTCAGCACCATCACTGACTTTCAAGCATTTGAAAGAAGTTCCCTCTGCTAGGATAAACAAGTAATTTGGAAAATAGGCCGCCTTGCCCCAAAACTCACAAATAAAGCCCTCTGAGTGGTCCTACTTTCTCTTCCCTGGGGTTCCAAGCACAACAAAGAATTATCTGTACTTTCGTTGCTGCTGAACACATTTGATTGCAATATAAACTCTACTTCATATTTCATTTAGAAAGTAAAGTGACTATGTCAGAAGATTTTTTAGTATAACAGAGACTGAATCCAGCAAATCTTGGCAGTCAGTATCTAGCAAAATAACAAGGCTTTTCTGTCCAGCAAAACTTTTGGCTTTATTCACCTTTGTTATAGTTCAGTTGTTTCTCAATGATATGAAACTTGAATCTACAGCACTAAAACCATGGCTATAGAGAACTCCATGTAAAGAAAAAATTCACAAAAAAGTTACCTGGAAACCACCTTCATTCAATGCTCTAGCACCGTAGGCAATCCTTGTTCCACCCTCCAAAGTAGGCTGTACGCTAGGATGGTGCTTCCACCTCTGAAACTCCCTAAATGGATTCAAATAGGGATTTTGATAATCTAAACCAACCTTAAAAACAAACAAACAAAAGAAAAGTTGCAACATTAATGAGAATAAAAGTATGGAATTTCAACAAAAGTTTGAAAAGAAAACAATCACATATTACCACATCAGCTCTTTAAATCTATTTTACACTAAACCAACCTCAGAATCTTTCTACTTGGAGAAACTACTGCCTGAAATACATTCTATTAACAGTATGACAGAAGCAAATTTGAGAATTTGCTGCCATAGTACTCTTCTCTGCCCTACCTGGCACCTGAAGCATGAAAAACATTCAATTGCATTGTAACCATCTTCCATCTGCCTTTGAAATAAAACAATGAAATTGAATTAAGTATGGTTTAACCGACACAATAAGCAAAAAAACTTGTTTTAAATTTGTGTTTCAAAACCACTTTGCCCTAGAAAAGCTGGAAGAAGAGGTAAACAATTATTTCTAGATAGTTATGTCCTTATGCTCATGTATTTTAAACCCTTCTTCACATAGTTTAGCAGAGTGAATTATAATTTCCAATTAGGTAAGCCTTTGTAATAAAGCACAGGGGAGCAATGATGAAAGCAGAAAATGGGGGACGACTTTGCCAAACAGTTGGATGCCTGGGATTCTTATCTTATTTGAGAATTTTCTGAAAGATACACTCTGCATCTCCCATCTTTAGTATAGTCTTAAAAGGACCTATATTGTCCGATTTTCTATGTTGAGAAAAGGGTTATTTCTGGTTCCTGCAAGCTTTGAGACAAATAAAATAAATCATGAGCCAGCAGCAAACAGTACCTTGATTTCTCTGGCAGCTCACTGCTTTTTGACCACTGTTTGCATCTACTATGCTTGCTAGAAAATGAACAATTTTCAAAAGAAGTGCAAGATAATCTTACTACAAGAATCAGCTCGGACTGACATAGGTGTAAAATTCAAAGACAAAAAAGAAAAAGTGTTTGTATGTTCACACAAAAGTTGGTTTTCTCCCATCTAAACTGGAGACAATATAAACGTACAAACATTACCAATTACCATTCTCTGTAAGAATCAAAGCTCTCTACACCCTTCTAAAAACAAACAGAATTTGAATGTCTATTGTCTGTGCTAATTAATTCAACACTGGAAACCTGCACAAGACAAGCATGTATGTCTGAGAAAAGCCAACAAATTTTTTCAATGTTTCTTACAAAACAATTAAACAAAAATACAGCTTTACACCACACACACTCTGGAATCCTTCTGAAATCTAGAAGCCCAAAGGGTCACCTCAGTCCCACGCTGCTAAAAGTCCAGATCGTGTCCCTGACTCTTACAACATTTGTGTACAGCACATGCACAGAATAAATAGTGCATGCTACATTTAGGACTGCAGGTGCTACAAAAACACTTCCTACCCTTGCTCCTTGCATCCCTGGCTGACAGAATGGGACAGTTTCTCTCTAGTGATCTCCACACTTCTGATAAAGAGGCAGAAACTGCCTGTCCAGTTCAGAAAGCCAGGGACAAGTCGAATTGGGGCGAAGAATGATAAGAACAAACTGAAGATCTCAGAGATGGACGCGGTGCTGCTTGTGGAACCACAGAGTGCTTCCATTTCATATGCTTCTCTCAATGTCCATATGGTTGTCACATGAATGAGAAAACTGAATTGTACAGAGTATATGTGATTTAGATATTTCCTAATTTGCAAAAATGTTGTAAATACAGTTTTGATTAATCACATATTTTTTACTTTGCCATAATTTGTTGGGTTTACAAAAAGATGTATTTGTAAGTTTTCTATTTCATTTCTAATAAGACACACTTGATTAAAGACAGATCAGTATGACAAATTAACCTTCCCTAATATGAAAATAAACATACTCAAGACTGACAAAATATTAAATTTGCTCTGCTGCTATTCTTGTGTTCTCATCTTCACATTGAAACAGAGAAAATAAATTGCCTAAAAATGAAGACCAAACAACAACAACAAAGTATGAAGAAAACAACTTCACTTACCACAAATCCAAGAGCAACTAAAGGTTCACCCTCATTTAAATGGTAAAGAAAGGATCCTCCATACGTATGTCTGTCTAAAGGCCAGCCTACAGTGTGTTCTACTCTTCCTGGTTTCCATTTCTTTTCATCAATAGTCCATAACTGAAATGACGATCAGAAAAAAATTACTTTCTATTGCAAGACAAACACACAATTAAGTATAGAAAAAAATTAATTTACTGCTATAACCAATACATAAATTCATACACCAAAATACCAGGTAATAAGTAGAAATACTTGTTTTGGATTACCACTTAAGAATTTCCCAATACTTCTCTTTCTTGAAGTGTTGTGCATCAGAAAACATGACTCCAGCATTACACCCAAAACCTTCATTCAACCACAAGACCCTTTATATTAGTGACTTTATAGACACCTCTGCTAAGGAATGCAATGCTTACTCTTTTCTTTAAAATCTTTTTTTCACATGAATCACTGTGACTTCTTCATAAGTATTTCAATTTCAGTCTTAACAATATGTCTCAGTTGATCCAAACATTTGCCATCAAACAGGCTGTCCTCTCTCTGCTTTCTCCTACACATCTCCAGTACTCATCTGACCCATGGTGAATTCACAGAAGCACCTTCGTGTTTCCCGTAGCGAGTCAATTTACTGCTAATTTCACAAAACATCTCTTCACCATGGAGTTGTATGTCAGGTGCAGTCTAATGACAGAAGGCAGTTGAGCACCCATTAGATCAGCTCAAGCATGGAGAGCACGTAGAATCATCCAGGCTGGAAGGAGACCTCCAAAGGTCATCTAGTCTGACCTCCCTGCAGTCACAGGGAAACCCCCAACTAGACCAGGTTGCTCAGGGCCTCATCGAGCCTCACCTTGAATATCTCCAGGGAAGGGGCCTCGACCACCTCCCTGGGCAACTTGTTCCAGTGTTCCACCACCCTCAGAGTAAAGAAATTTTTCCTAATCTACATTAATGTTTCAGCTTTGATTAAGGAGCACATTGTTGAGCGGGACTCTTGATTCCTCCCACTTACTGTGCTTTGATTCACATTGTACAGCAGCCACGGAAGGCACAAACTGGATTCCTTTCACATGAAACTAAACTGTAAGACAAGCTCCAGAAGCCAACCTAAAGCATTCCAGTCACGAAAGGGCACTCAGTCCATAGGACTAGACCAAAGCTAGTTCAAAGTAAAAATAACTCTGAAATATGCACAGTATGGATATCAGCTCACCAACTATTTCACTTTACAGATCCATTCCTATCGGACTGTACTATTTGCTAAAGCAGACACAGTCTCATTGGGAAGCAAAGGAACTCTACAGCAAAACCCTGCTTTAATGACAACTTAGGTATCAGAAACTGTAACTAAGACTATATCATACATAGGAATATTTACAGAGTGGTTAGTTTGTGCAGAAGTGTAAACTGAGTATTTAACACTCAAACTGTGAACATATTATAAATAATACAGCTCTTTTTCCTGAATGATATTTTCCAAGTAAAAAATATTTCAAAAAGGAAATCTGATCTTTATCCCAATTTTATAAGACCAGTGAAGGTACTTTTGGGGGCAAAAGAAAAGGTCATCCAGAAGGTGTTTCAGAGAGCACGAACAACCGTTTCCATAGAAAGCCTCTCCTCCCTTCCCCAGCTAGTAAGCATCTCAAAATTAGGCAGCATAAATCCGTCTCTCATTTACTAAAAGCACTAAAAACAAATTTCAGAAATTAATTTGAAATCAAATTAAGATAATAACAGAGCAAATTCACAGGTAACTCCAGTTATAACACAGATATAAGAGAAACAGCAGCTGAAACAATAGCCACAACATTCAGGGAGCATTTTTTCTGATCAGCGTCAGAACACCAAAGATTCCGAAGTCTGAAAGTGTAACTCAAAGTCTAACATTCTAATGTCTTACATAGATTAGCTTGAAAGCAAACAGAAACTACCTTATAGCTTCATAGTACTTTCCTTAATTGTTAATATTATGCAGCTGATACCTCTTTCAGTCCAATGCCATAGCTCTGGGGTTGACATTTCTCCCTTAGATTGTATTTTTTGTACAGCTGTTTGGCTAGATGCCCATGACAACCTTCAGCAAAGACTGTGACTTTAGCATGGAGTTCCAAGCCTCTTTCAAAGGTAGCCTGCAAAAGTAGAACACATTATCAGCACTTAGGTCTGTGCCACAACAAACTCATTGCAAAAAAACTGGCGGGTAATAAAGTGATTTTTACACAGCTCAGTGGCACAGCCCAGAACCTGCAAACCATGGCTCTCATCCACTTTTCCACCTAACCAGGATGCATCCCAGCAAGTCTTGTAAGGGGATTCCAGTAGAGCAGCACTACGGTGAATCACCAGTCATTACTGGAAAAGAGAATCTTTTCCAGATCACAGGATACTTATATTGCATCTGCTTGTTCGTGTAGTGCGAAGGAACCCTGACAGGACAAAGAATCCTAACCTATAACTTCACTTTTAATTTTTGCTTATGAAGTCACATTACAATAAAACATCATGCACACCCCCCTTCGCACCCTGTATGACAGGCACACAAATCAGAAAAAACCTGCATCACCCCTGCCCCGAAAAGAACCCACTACCTCTGAATAAAGTCACTATAATATTACACAAATCTAACTTGTTAAAATATACAGTAAGGCTAAACTAACAGTAACTATGATTAATAAAAAAGTCCTCCTCAAAAATTCTACAAATGAGACTGAGAATAAAATCACTGGAACCAGCATACTCATGTATGAGCATATCAACTACATGTTTAAGTGCACCAGATGAGAGTATTACTAGACTATACTTGGAATGTAAGGATGCAAAGTTCTAAGTATACATAATCTTGCAGGGAAAAAAAGAAAAGGCTTGATTTGAGACAGGAAGTTTAATGTTGAAAAAGATAATGAAAATAGCTTTGGATTAAGATACCAATAAAGACACCAAGATACCAGCAATACCCAATAAAACCATCCAAAGGTGAGCCAGCACATGTCCAGGAGAAGCTTATTGCTTTGGTTTTAAATTGTCTCTCAGGAGAAATCCTGTAACTCACAGGTTGAAAACCTCTGAAAAAGGCTAGCAAATAACAATATTCTAGCTGGGAATTACCTTCAAGTAGGAATTACAAGATTTTGCCAATTTTTGTGTGTATTCTTTGAATTTCTAATTGTCCACATGAAAATTAGTCTTGCAAATTACTAAGAGACCTATAGAGACAAATTATTACTTGATCTAAAAATTAAACATATACATTGTCCAATTTAAAGTAGATTTATACAAAATAAATCAGTTACTACAAGCCCATGTTGTAAATGTCAGAAATTCATTAACTTGAAATGTTTCAGTTATGTGACAGAGTTGTTTTTTTTACAGTTAACATCCTTCTCCAGCATCTACACAAGAATCAACGTGCAACCTTTTAGTATGTAATTTCACCAGTGACACTTTTGTTTGAGTGGTACTGACTGCAAGGTGAAACTCTATTCATTAACCACAGTCTATTTGATTAAGCTCTTTACAAACACATTGAAAATATTCTTGCCTTGAAGGTTACACAAGCTATGTTTATTTACCTGAACTTTTATATTCTGGGAGGTACTATCAGCTGTCCTAACTGACAGTTAAAAAGCTTGAATACTCAAAAAGTTTGCAGTATTGGCACACTAGTTATGTACATTAAAGAAGTCAATAGACATATTCTTCCAGATGAAAAAAAAAACCAAAATAAAATTTGGGATGCTTTAAAAAATAAATAAAAACCGCAGTGCCTTCTCACTTTATAACAAAACCAACCCAAACCCCCCATGAATTTTCAATACCGCAGCACGTTGTACGCGTGACTTGCGCCCCCTTCTGGAGAAAATGCGTATCTGAAAACAGGAGCCTGACCATCCCCTTCTCGAGACAGACACCACTGTCTGTATCCTAATTACGTTACTTTTCCCTGCCATCACTTCCTCCTCCGTTGACTATATTCTCTCAAAACAAGAATTAATCTTTTCTTCTCACCCCCTGCCTTAAATGGGAAAAATAACCCACACTTTCATGTGAAAGAAAATACCTCTTTGAAACTCTATATAACTAGTAAGGAACCTTATAAAAGAAAGTAATCTTAAGAAATACTTGTACCCATAACTTCTGTAGCCAAATAATTCTCTGTAAAAGTCACTCTGAATTATTCTGAGGTCCCAAATTCTCTGTACGTATTGCACAGGGTAGCAATATGTTCACCACAGGTTCTAGATTCCACTAAAAATCATCCAAATTCTGACACTCTGAGCAGGGAGTCAACTTTCTAGATACAGGAATGTGACCACCCAGCAGAAAGGTATAAAGATTCAATGTGTACCTTGCCCCAACAAAGTAGACAGTCAACAAATGTGACCACAGTTGTAAATATCAAAGAAAACAGATCAGACAGAAGCACACTCTTTTGCACGTTGCTAGTTACCACCTGGAGAACAGCTTCCCATTTCACCTTTGCACCTTTTTTCTAGGAGTTTCTGGAATCCTTTCCTTTGTTTCTGCTTTCTATATATATATGCCAAAGCACCCTTGCAATATTTCCTTAAGTCACCCCCAAACAAGCCTCCTCTCTGCAAAGACTTTTTCTAATAGTCTCAGAAGAAGCTTACAATGTTCTGAGACCAGCGCTTTCTCAGGTAATTGATCTATTTTGTATACAGAGAGAGAAGACAGGTACTGAGTTTTACACTTTTTCTTAGGCTGCAGCAAGACTACTGATAGCAGTAAAGCAGATATACCACAATTTCCATAATGAGACCTCTTGTTACGGGGAAGACAGTTACTTACTTTTGGTGCTCCATCCTTTTGAATGCCTACATCGTTAGTTGCTATCCCTTTCACGCTACCATCTTCATGAAAAAGAACCTTTGGAAATATTTAAACAAACAAGCGAAACATTTAATGAGCTGTTATTTGAATCCATTCATAAAAGTTTTAATGCAGAACTTTTAAGCACTAGGTCTGTAATGGTCAAACTTGAAAATTACGTATGTATTAGCATACTGTATGATCTACCTGCACTTTGCTGGATCTGGGACAGGGAATTCAGACAACAAAACAGTTTCCACAACACGCTTCATTTGAGAGGAATGTTGTGAATGTACAAATAAACTGGGAATTGATTGAATAGGGGGGGTCCAAAAATGCTTTTCGTATACACATCTATGTGATTATTACCTCAGCTGCTGCATAGCCTGGATAAATCTCAACGCCCAAAGCTTCTGCTTGTTCGCCGAGCCAACTCACGAAGTGGCCCAGACGTACAATGTAATTTCCATGATTAACCATAGGAAGTCCTAGGCAAAAAAAGACACACACACATAAAACCCAGAATGCTAAACAAAATAACAACAGTTGTACACATCAGACGCCATATCATCTTCTACAGCTACTATTTCACACTCATGTCACGTTATTACAGCCATCACCTACAGAGACCCTACCACTGGAAGCTACTATATTGTCCATACACCTGCTGTACTACATTGAATCAAATCAATTGTTTCATTCATGGAAAAGTTGAGAAAGACATCCCGAAAGACAATTTGTTACGACTTCCCCAAACTTTACCTGGAAGAATTGGCACTGGAATTCTAGAATTCTTTGTTAAAATTCCAAACTTGTCTTCAGTTACAGGAGTATTAAGTGGAGCCTACATAAAAAAATAGAAATAGTACTGAAAGTTATGTTTTTCTAGCCAATTCAACAAAACGAACCACAAATAAAATAAAATAAACAAACCAATCAAGCCAGCAGTCAATGGAAGGTTTAATAAAGCACTTCTATACAAAAGTATTGTAAGGCTGAAGACTACTTTATTAGGCAGTCATCAGGCAAGAATCAACACAACCACTGAGGTAAAAAAAAAAGAAAAGTGGGAATAGAGCCTTGCAATTCACTTCTATAGTTTCTTCTATAGTTTGTGCTACATCAGTATTCTAGACCTTTCTAAAGAAGGTAGGCTCAGCTTGTGTATTTATCCCAGTAAGACAAAACAACTAGTCAACGGCTCGCTTGCAGCTCCCAGGTGACAGCAAGCAGCTGGCTGCAAATCAGACGGCTGTTCTGGCAGAGATGGCAGCTCATACCTTGCTGTTCTCCCTCCTAAAAGCATCTGAGGCCTCTGTTACAGCACTACATCTGCACAGAAATCGGCATACTGTGCACCTTTTCCAGAGGCTATGAAAAGCTACTGCAGAGAAGCAACAAGTCTGATGTTGCTAAGAATCGACCAGGTTATTGCTTGTGCACGGGAGCTGGATTCTGCACAGAGGCAGTAAGTGCAGTGCGGCCTGGGAGGAATCAGACACGCTGCGTATCTGCAGGAAGATTACTGTATAAAAGAGCAATGGCCACAGCATACCTGTGTAGACATAAAACTTCAGCACTGTCAAACTAGGAAACCAACTAAAAAAAAGTAAGTTTTTTTTGTTGTTTTGGCAGATCAACATATTTTAAAATGGTACTAAATACCAATGGTACAAAGGTATTAAGTCATACCAGAAGGAATTAGATACAGAGTTCATTATAAACTGGTGATTAACTGTAGTGTTTATATGCTCATACGTACCCCTCGCTTCTTCCAGTCTGGAAAGAGCTCTTCTAAGGACCTTGGCTCAAGACAAGCACCTGAGAGCGTATGTGCACCAATCTGAGAAGCCTTTTCCACCAGACAAACACGTATTTCTTTGCTGTGCTCAGCGGCTAACTGCTTGAGTCGAATAGCTGCAGAAAGACCTGCAGGGCCTCCTCCAACAATGACAACATCAGCTTCCTCTGCAAATCTTTCCATGTTTACCCCTTTAATAGGAAAAAAAAAAAAAAAAAAAAAAAAAAAAAAAAA
>VXBW01007537.1:444664-519613 GCA_013400375.1 Thinocorus orbignyianus | reverse complement strand
AAAGATAATAAAATAAACCAGTCTCCAGTTCCTGCTTTGTGATACCGGCTACTGGGTATCCCAGAAGCATTACTTGGCATAAAAAGAGGCTAAATAGTCAAGAGAATCCCTGCTTCAGCCCTTGGAAAAGCATACAGACATAAGTATGACAATGTAAAATCAGCTCTTTTTAAGTTGTAATGAGATATGCCATGAAAACATATGCTCAGTTTTTGTGCACCATAAGTAAGCATCATCTTAGAATGTTAAACTTAAGTTGGCAAGCTATACCAAAGACACTCAGCGAAAACTCTGTGTAAGGAAGAAAGAAAAGAAAAAAGATGCTTAGTTGTATCACATGAGTNAAAGAAAACAGATCAGACAGAAGCACACTCTTTTGCACGTTGCTAGTTACCACCTGGAGAACAGCTTCCCATTTCACCTTTGCACCTTTTTTCTAGGAGTTTCTGGAATCCTTTCCTTTGTTTCTGCTTTCTATATATATATGCCAAAGCACCCTTGCAATATTTCCTTAAGTCACCCCCAAACAAGCCTCCTCTCTGCAAAGACTTTTTCTAATAGTCTCAGAAGAAGCTTACAATGTTCTGAGACCAGCGCTTTCTCAGGTAATTGATCTATTTTGTATACAGAGAGAGAAGACAGGTACTGAGTTTTACACTTTTTCTTAGGCTGCAGCAAGACTACTGATAGCAGTAAAGCAGATATACCACAATTTCCATAATGAGACCTCTTGTTACGGGGAAGACAGTTACTTACTTTTGGTGCTCCATCCTTTTGAATGCCTACATCGTTAGTTGCTATCCCTTTCACGCTACCATCTTCATGAAAAAGAACCTTTGGAAATATTTAAACAAACAAGCGAAACATTTAATGAGCTGTTATTTGAATCCATTCATAAAAGTTTTAATGCAGAACTTTTAAGCACTAGGTCTGTAATGGTCAAACTTGAAAATTACGTATGTATTAGCATACTGTATGATCTACCTGCACTTTGCTGGATCTGGGACAGGGAATTCAGACAACAAAACAGTTTCCACAACACGCTTCATTTGAGAGGAATGTTGTGAATGTACAAATAAACTGGGAATTGATTGAATAGGGGGGGTCCAAAAATGCTTTTCGTATACACATCTATGTGATTATTACCTCAGCTGCTGCATAGCCTGGATAAATCTCAACGCCCAAAGCTTCTGCTTGTTCGCCGAGCCAACTCACGAAGTGGCCCAGACGTACAATGTAATTTCCATGATTAACCATAGGAAGTCCTAGGCAAAAAAAGACACACACACATAAAACCCAGAATGCTAAACAAAATAACAACAGTTGTACACATCAGACGCCATATCATCTTCTACAGCTACTATTTCACACTCATGTCACGTTATTACAGCCATCACCTACAGAGACCCTACCACTGGAAGCTACTATATTGTCCATACACCTGCTGTACTACATTGAATCAAATCAATTGTTTCATTCATGGAAAAGTTGAGAAAGACATCCCGAAAGACAATTTGTTACGACTTCCCCAAACTTTACCTGGAAGAATTGGCACTGGAATTCTAGAATTCTTTGTTAAAATTCCAAACTTGTCTTCAGTTACAGGAGTATTAAGTGGAGCCTACATAAAAAAATAGAAATAGTACTGAAAGTTATGTTTTTCTAGCCAATTCAACAAAACGAACCACAAATAAAATAAAATAAACAAACCAATCAAGCCAGCAGTCAATGGAAGGTTTAATAAAGCACTTCTATACAAAAGTATTGTAAGGCTGAAGACTACTTTATTAGGCAGTCATCAGGCAAGAATCAACACAACCACTGAGGTAAAAAAAAAAGAAAAGTGGGAATAGAGCCTTGCAATTCACTTCTATAGTTTCTTCTATAGTTTGTGCTACATCAGTATTCTAGACCTTTCTAAAGAAGGTAGGCTCAGCTTGTGTATTTATCCCAGTAAGACAAAACAACTAGTCAACGGCTCGCTTGCAGCTCCCAGGTGACAGCAAGCAGCTGGCTGCAAATCAGACGGCTGTTCTGGCAGAGATGGCAGCTCATACCTTGCTGTTCTCCCTCCTAAAAGCATCTGAGGCCTCTGTTACAGCACTACATCTGCACAGAAATCGGCATACTGTGCACCTTTTCCAGAGGCTATGAAAAGCTACTGCAGAGAAGCAACAAGTCTGATGTTGCTAAGAATCGACCAGGTTATTGCTTGTGCACGGGAGCTGGATTCTGCACAGAGGCAGTAAGTGCAGTGCGGCCTGGGAGGAATCAGACACGCTGCGTATCTGCAGGAAGATTACTGTATAAAAGAGCAATGGCCACAGCATACCTGTGTAGACATAAAACTTCAGCACTGTCAAAGTAGGAAACCAACTAAAAAAAAAGTAAGTTTTTTTTGTTGTTTTGGCAGATCAACATATTTTAAAATGGTACTAAATACCAATGGTACAAAGGTATTAAGTCATACCAGAAGGAATTAGATACAGAGTTCATTATAAACTGGTGATTAACTGTAGTGTTTATATGCTCATACGTACCCCTCGCTTCTTCCAGTCTGGAAAGAGCTCTTCTAAGGACCTTGGCTCAAGACAAGCACCTGAGAGCGTATGTGCACCAATCTGAGAAGCCTTTTCCACCAGACAAACACGTATTTCTTTGCTGTGCTCAGCGGCTAACTGCTTGAGTCGAATAGCTGCAGAAAGACCTGCAGGGCCTCCTCCAACAATGACAACATCAGCTTCCTCTGCAAATCTTTCCATGTTTACCCCTTTAATAGGAAAAAAAAAANAAAAAAAAAAAAGATAATAAAATAAACCAGTCTCCAGTTCCTGCTTTGTGATACCGGCTACTGGGTATCCCAGAAGCATTACTTGGCATAAAAAGAGGCTAAATAGTCAAGAGAATCCCTGCTTCAGCCCTTGGAAAAGCATACAGACATAAGTATGACAATGTAAAATCAGCTCTTTTTAAGTTGTAATGAGATATGCCATGAAAACATATGCTCAGTTTTTGTGCACCGTAAGTAAGCATCATCTTAGAATGTTAAACTTAAGTTGGCAAGCTATACCAAAGACACTCAGCGAAAACTCTGTGTAAGGAAGAAAGAAAAGAAAAAAGATGCTTAGTTGTATCACATGAGTTTATTTTACACTAATTAATCAGTGCCTCTTCTGGAATCGAAGCCATTAAAATTGCTGAATTTAGAGACTCAAAATGCCCAGAGACATATATTAACCTTATTTTCTCACAAACTCTCATTGTAAGAACAACTGAAAAAATCTCACAGCTAGCTACCTGACAGAATTAAATCTTCTTGTGATAGTCACTAAAGCAAAAGCTGCTTAGAAATTTTCTTTAAATAACTAGGATCAAGTTAAATCTGATCCCATTATATAGCACTAAACACATCCATTGTGAGATAGCCACCAAAACATTTCATTTGGAATATTAGTATTGTATGTAAGAGTACATAACTTCTGTAAAAAGAAAAAAAAAGCAACATATTTCACTGTCTTTAAAACTGAGTAATAACAGCAATATAGAAACACTGAAATAATGTTTTTTTTCCCCTACCTTCCCATCGTTTGTCTTTGTCCCGAGGATGAATTGTATAATGTGTAGTTATGCGAGGCACAGAGGCAGTAGATGCACATCTTGCAATATGCAGTGATGGAAGGCAGTCTCTCTTTATCAACTTTAGAGCATGAAAACACTGACGTGCTGTAAAAACAAGAAACAAAATTTGTCAAGTTTTCCAAATTTTTCGACTTTTCAGAGACCTGAGTGATGTAACAAGTTTAACAGCTTCCCCCCAACAAGGCTACCAGATGATGGTGAGACAAGGAACAAGAAATACAGATTTACAGATTTTCAAGTTAGGAATGTGCTGTATATTTTTTTCCTGATATAAAATTATTTTTAAAAAAATAAAGCCCTTGCCCTGTAGCATTCTTCACGTAATACCACTCAATATGCTGGCCACCCATTTCTGAGAGCTGACACAGGATAACGTATGCACGCATGTGAAACTCATTTTAAATTCTCATTTCATTTGGAACTTCAAAAGATTTAATTCAGACTTCATTTAAAGTTACCAAACAACTGTAGAGATAGGACATACAAGTTCATCCCTTCTGACATCTCAACACATTCTGATGCACAATTTGGGCTACTGATAGACAGTTCATCTAAAGTAAATGTCATGGTCCACTATAAAAGCTCAGACTTAAAATGAAGTATCCATTAGCCAAGGCCAGGAACAGTAGATACAGTGAATCTCTACCTTTGCTGCAGATACTTTGTTTGTGAAAACAAATTAGAAGTTCTTTTTGAGCAAACGGAAATTTAAAATTATCAAAATACAACTCCTCAAAAGGGCTATTAAATGTCACATCCCTATTCTAATTTTCCTCTTTCACAAAAAAAGTGTGAAGATATCTGAGTTTATACTCTGAAAAACTAGCAGGGTTAGCACCAAAAAGGTCTAACTAAGTGCACCCTAAGAGGTAATTTTCCTTCCTTTAAAGACTCCCTTTCTCTAATTTCAGGGATGAAGGAGAGTATTGCATTTACAGTATTTCTGCAAAGCTACGTAAGTAAAATCACCAACATCCTGTGTCTGACACGTTTTGTTGAGAATGGTGCTTGGCAAGGCCAGCACAAACATCCTCCATTATAACCCCACACAGTGACTGTGTCTCTATGTGCAAGCTAATAATTATTTTCTACATTGGTTTCTTAGCAGCAATTTTTTTATTTAACCAACATAACATAAAAGCTATTATCATACCATCTCGTGACTCTTAATTATCCTTTACCTGCAACAAGGCAAGATCTGAGAGCAAGAAAAGTATTTTATAAGCATAGTAACTACTACACCTATATATCTACGTTAAAACATGACTCTCAAGCTTAACTTTTGAGATATTTTTATTTGAGCAGAACTGATGATACTATGAATTACACAGTATAGTTTAAAAATGTCAATTAGTTCACACACACAAAATAAGCGATATTTAGCTCAGAATACATCCAATATCGACAAAGGTAGGTCCAAGCCCTGGACAGGTAGATTCTTCCCATGGAGGGAACTGAGCTTGTGCTGCCACACTGCTGACAGAGAGACTGGTGGCCTGAAGTTAAAGGTTTGCACGAAGCAAGCGATCTTTAACAAACTTTCCTCTTCCACAGCTCTTCAACAGCTGCTGCCAGCACCTCCCTCTACCATCGCTTCGTCAGGAAGGGCACGGGTACAACCGCTTTAGTTTTACCCTGTGACACAGGTAACACCCAGCATCGCTCCAAAAACGTGACATTCTTGACGGTCCCCGTTACAGGCAGGTAACACACCCAGAACCGGCGGCTGGGACCCGGCCGGGGCTCAGGCCGCTCCGCCCCCGCTCCCGGAGCACCTTCAGGCGCACGGACCGAGGCCTCCGGGCCGGGGGGGGCACCGCGGCCGCGACCCCGCTGACACCCCCTGGGGGGCACGGCACCCCCACACGGGGTCCCCCACTTCTTCACCCACAGNCAGTTGACTTGTCTAATAGCTAAAAGGGCGAGGACCGGAGGAAACGCTCCGGGGGTGGGAGAAAACTACCACTCCCAGTGTGCAGCGCGGTGGCCCCGTCCCTCCTCCCCCCGGTGGAAGCCGGGAGGCTGGGGGCGGGGCGGGCGAGAGGAGCGGGAGATGGCCGAGGTGGGGCAGCCGCCGCTTCTCGCCTCCGCGCCTGAGGGATCGCCCGCTGCCCGGCCCCACAGGACCAGCGAGGGGTCGCGGCCGCGGCCGCCGGAGCCGCCGCCTGGCGCCAGGCGGGAGCTGCTGGAGGAGGTGGAGATGCAGATCGGCGACGTGAGTGCGGGCGGGATGGCGGGGAGCCCCCTGAGGGCGGGCGCTGCGGGGGCAAGGTGCCGGGTGGGCAGGGTGCCGGCGATTCCCAACCTCTCTGCCCTTCCTCCAGGCCGCCTTCTCGCTGGCGAAGATCCTGGAGGCGACGTCGGCCGTGTCGGCCCAGGTGGAGGAGCTGGCCACCAAGTGCTCGGAGAACGCCCGGTTCCTCAGGACATGGCGGGACCTGCTGAGGGAGGGGTACGAGTCCCTGAAGCCCAGCGGCTGAGCCGGGCCGCTGCTGAGGGGCCGGGGAGCGGCGGTTCGGCTGCTGGTTTTGTTTTGTTTTGTTTTTAAAAACGACCTTTTGTCGGGAGTTCACGTGGATTTTTGTTTTCCCTCGGCAGCTACCCGCGAGGAGTTCTTTCAGAAATACTTCTGATGACTCGTGTGGATGTTGTATGTAAGTCACAGTAATTNCCCGGCCCGACCCGGCCCACAGGCAGAACGAGCGCTCCCAGAGCTCCCGGCAGCGCGGAGCGGCACAGGCCGCCCCGGCTTCTATGGCNGTTTTGTTTTGTTTTTAAAAACGACCTTTTGTCGGGAGTTCACGTGGATTTTTGTTTTCCCTCGGCAGCTACCCGCGAGGAGTTCTTTCAGAAATACTTCTGATGACTCGTGTGGATGTTGTATGTAAGTCACAGTAATTCCGGTTAGGGGATCAGTTGTGGTTTTTAGGCTCATCCACTGCAGCTCAAGCGATCTCACGCGCGAAATACTTTACCCCTCTTCTTTTTTTTTTCTTTTTTTTTTTTCTTTTTTTTTTTTTTTTTGGCTAATGTGGGTGCTAAGTTAGTATGCGCAGTGCGCCCAGAGCTCATTACTGGTGGGGAAGTGGTGTCCTGCCAGGAGGCAGTGTCAGCCCTCCTTTTTAAGAGCTGTCATCCGCGGAAACCCTGCCAACTCCAGAAAAACTTGCTGAACTAACTTCAGGTTTTCTCTATGCACGCCTTTTCTTCATCTTGAGGAAGGGGTTTACCAACGAGCTTGAAATAAACCCCCAATCCCAAACCTTACTATTTTTAGCAATATAGCAATATATTTCTATAAAGCTGCAGACTTTTTGCCAGGTATTTGGTTACTGTAAACTATTTTACACTATCTTTTGTTGTAATAAAGTGCCTTATGATGGATCATGTATCTCTACATGGTAGAAGTTTAACAGCACTGTTTACTGATGGGATGGATTATTTTGTACTGTAAGTAAAGGCTTCCATTGGTTAGAAGAGAATCTATGAAATGTATTCTCCCATCTTTGGGGGGGGGGCTGTTAATGCGTTTTCAATATTTGGTCCTATTTTATATTTTTGCCTTAAGCAATTACTTGTTAATTGTTCTAGAGCTTACTGTTAACATAACCTTTTGGTCTGAAAGATTGCTATTTTGTAATAAATAGCTGTACTGAAACTCTTGTACCTTCACCAGAGCAATGTGAAAAAAGTGATGCTGGAATGCAGTGGGAGGCTGCAGGAGAACATGGCTGTACCATGGTTTATTAGTCAGACTATTTTTACTGGCAGAAGGACTTTTTTAAAAGACAAACTGTAGTTTTTTTATCAAAACAATAAAGATGTTACAAAAAAAAAAAATCTGACTTAATGGATATTCTGGTGTTACTCACAGAAAAAAAGATGACATTGAATATATCCATAATCAACTTAAGTGAAAAACAGAAGTAACAGTAAGTACAGGCATCCTTCCGTAGCTCCTCAAAAGCAGTTACAGTCATTGAGAAGGCTTGACCCCTCAGAGTACACAAGTTCTTTTAGAATGAGTTCTAATTGCTGCAATTAAAGGCAAACAGGAGTTCGCTTAGCTGTTTTTAAACCCACAACCAAAAATGTTGTTAAGTCATTCTGAAAATAAGTCATTTTGTTCAGCAGATAATCTTTTATTTCAATAAAACATGCAGTAGTGGAAACAAGATGTTTAACAATCTTCGATTTCAAGATAATCCAAAGTTCTGTAAACAGTTAAAGTGTGAGTCACACTTCTTAAATTCTACTTCTTACACTGTTAAGAAGTTAAGTGCAAACATTGGAAGTGTCTTTTAACTTAAACTTAATTTTAAAAAGCTTCAAATTGCCAATGCAAAAGAAGTATTTCTTTTACCTTTGTGGCCTCCCAGGCTGCCAGTCTGTGAGCTCACTACTGAAAGAACTAGAGAAGCTGTAGTAGTTCATGATGGAAAAGATTCTCTTCGGTAAGTGTATGTGAAGAAAGTGCCTCTAGAGGATTGTTTCAGGTGAGATTTTTGTATTTATCTTTTTTGACCCTTGTAACACTGGGAAGTAAAATAATGGCCTAATAGTGCTTAAATTATTTTAATTGTAGCGCATCCAGTCAGATGCACAAGATGATTAAAATGTAGATGCCATGACACCGATTAAGTCCTCTATTTGGTCGTCTCTCATTATTGCACGTACAGACATACACATCCTAAGATTGAAATTTTCTAATTTCTGCAAGCTGTAGGGAGCTACTTATGGTAGCCCAGTAAGAAACAGTGAGGAAAAGAGCAGCATCAGGTTGGGATACTCAGTCCGGTTTTTCCAGGGAAGGAGGAAACTTCCAGCAGGTACAGGTGAGGGGACACTCAGCTGGTGAAAAAAATATCCCCCTGTCCCCCACTCAGTTCTGTTTCTGCCTGAATAGAGCTATCATTACAATTTCAGGATTGTCTTTACATGAGCAAAATAGTTGGTAGTTTTTCAAAAGGAATAAAATCTTCACTTGTTTGGCTTTGACAAATATAATAAACAGGTCTCATTATGAAATTTAAATATTTTTTTTAGGTCTCTTACTCCCTAAAGATTTTAAGAGCTGGTGCAGCCTAAATAGGGCCAGTCAGAAATTTCAAGGAGGTGGGGGGAATTCTTAATGAGGAAACCAATCAACTCCTAAAAAATTTAACTTTTGAAATAGGGATTTCTCTCTCTTTTTTTTTTTTTTTTAAAGGAATTTAATGAAAATAACCTTTTTCCTCCCTCCACCCCTCCCCCAAAGATACATGATTTTGAACACACTGTTTTCAGGGCGAGATATTTTAAGTGACAATTCATTTTCACGCTTGTGAGAGGAAAAATCCGAACAAGAGACTTCTCATTGTGATCTAGGATAAGTTGTCAAAATGTCAGGTACTGTCATGAGCTGGTAGAATTATTATTGTGTCAGTTCTACCTACAAACAGACACGCTGCTCCCTCTTCCTGCTTTGGTTCACCGTGAGCCCAGGTGTCATACATACCTCCCTCGTTTTTCCTCATTGCTGTGAAGCAGTAAGCCCACAGATGTGAAGCTAATAGTGCAGATGTCACCGTGAAGATTCAAAATGTATTTATTTACGTGTATGAATTTAGTCTCGTTGACTGTGTAGTCACCGAAGCGTCAGAGGAGTCTGTACAAAGCACAGGCTTTGTTAGCTTTGGTGTGATTTCATGCATTGGCCACATCTCTACCCAAATGAATGACGGACCATATGCTTTCTGATTGCCTTTACCTCTTTTGGATCTTCTTTGTCTGTAATTATACCAAACCTGATGAATCATTTCTTTGAAAGGTCGTGTAGTCAGAGTGTAGAGAAGAGGATTCAAAGCACTATTTATTGGCAGTATGAAAATCACCACCCAAGAAGTTATGGTACCTTAGGGAGGGAAGAAGAAAGGCAGCTGTAACATCCAGTCCAGCTTTTCTACCCGTTAATTAATAGAAGCTCTTGATTGCTATGCAGCCCAGCTTCCTGGCGAGAGGGGGTCATGCACTCCTAGGATGAGTTCATGTCACATCAGGTGCTGTTTTTCTTCTCACTGTTATGCTTGCACTGCCTTCATACCCTCCTCTGTTTCCAGGACTCCCTGCAAAACTAGACATTTTTTACTCTCCCAGTAGTTCCATTTGTCCCTCCTATTTTGCTGTACCGTAGCTCCCCATTAGCCCTGGCACACTTCTTGTTCTGGCTGAGCCCCATTTTCTTGCCCAAAACGTTTTGTCTCTGCTTTGCTCCCTCTCTCTCCCTGTGATTTCTGTTCCCCATCCTCTTCCCATGACTAGTGACATGCAACCCTAACCGTGTCCCTCATGTCCTCTCCTCCTGCAGACCTCAGAGGCTGGTTTTCTCTGCACCACAATTTTTCCGCTCTGCCCCTGCAAAGGGCATTGCGTACATCCTACGTATTTCCTTATTGCCTTGCTGGAAGAGTGTCTGTGTTCACACCATCTTCCTTTCTGAAGGTCCCCTGCTGTCCTGCCTGTACCAGTCTGTGTGCATTTTTCCAGCACTCACTTCTCATCCTTACTCTTTTGGCAATAAGTCAGCTTGTTACCTGAGGGGCAGGCAGAGAAGGGACAGGACTGAAGCACTGAAAGATGTTTGCGGGTGCCCTGTGTTACATTGTTGGATTTATAAAACAATAATAGAACTGTGCTGAGCTGCAGATAAAAGCTTAATTCACTCTCCCTTTCCCCAGCTTCTCTGGCTTTACGACTGTTGCGATATCAATACCTTCCTGCTGGTGCCCGTGACATGGTCTACAGTTTTGGAAACAAGCCGATGTTTATTTCAAAGGCTGTCACAGCGTATCCCCGAGGGAAAATAAATGCTATTAAGTGGGTTGTGAGGTTCAAAAAGGCCAAGTGCAGGATACTGCACCTGTGTCTGAGTAGCCCTCCAGTATCAATAGCGGCTGAGAGATGGAGGGACTGAGAGCAGCCCTGCAGAGAAAGACTTGGGGCTACTGCTGGATGACAAGCTGGACATGAGCCCACAGTGCATGTTCACAGCTGAGAAGGCCAACTGTATCCTGGGCTGCATTAAAAGAAGTACAGCAAGCAGGTCGATCTGCCCCTCTACTCTGCTCTGGTAAGACGCCACTGGAGGTACTGCTTCCAGCTCTCGAGACCTCAGCACAAGAAACACATAGACCTGTTGGAGTGGGTCCAGAGGAGGGCCATGAAGATGATCAGAAGGCTGGAGCACCTCTTCTGTGAGGACAAGCTGAGAGAGCTGGGGCTGTTCAGCCTGGAGAAGACAAGGCTCTAGGGAAACCTTATTGTGGCCTTCCAGTACTTTAAGGGAATTTATAAGAAAGATGGGGACAAACTTATCAGCAGGGCCTGCTTGATTATTATAGTAATATAGCTCAACGCAGTAGTAAAACTATATAGCTCATTATACTGTGTAAACACAGGGATATGTAACATAAAGTTCAGTATACTAATACAGTTCAATATATTAAATTATTTTTCTTCTAAAGTAGAAACAATGCTCTTCATACAGCCACAGTCAAAACAGCCTCACAAAAGAAAGGACGTACCTGGTATTTCTACTTGGAGTAGAGAAAGGAGTTTCAAAATAAAAATGGGTATCCAACACAGCGCATCAGTGAACACAATGAAGAAAAAACGTTTGGCAAGGATCATCTCTTTTTTAATATGATTCCGAATTTCAGTAGCCGTAATAGCTGTTTGGTGAACACTGTAGAACATACTCCCGTAGGAAAACACAATGATGATAAAGGCTGCCAAGTTTACACCTGTTTAAGAAGTTAAGATGAGTTATAATTTAAGAGCATAATAGCAATTTCACATCACCTACTTGCAGGCGGGGTAAAGGAAAGAAAAATATTTCATCTAAACTGCCGGTCCCATAGAATTAAGTGGCCAGAAGATCAGAGTCTGTATTCACTTGAACACTGAATTTTCTTCTCTACTCAGGTATTTATTTAATTCGTCATTACCTGATAAATGGCTGCAATATGATCCAAACCACATAGTTCTCCTTTGGCCTTACCGTTGCTCTACTTCCCTGACAACATCTGTTCGTTCAGAAATTTAATGGTATTAATTTCTTTTTTACTTTTTCAGCCCTTCATGCATCCAATATAGTGAAACATTCAGACTGGAAAAAGTCTGTAAGTCCTTACTGGAGCATCTAAATATGAGGTGTGAGTATCACAGCAAAGCTATCTTATTTGTGTGAAAACCAAGTTCATTTGCAGCTCTAATCACATATGAAAAAGAAATGCAACTTACCTAAAAAAATTACAACAGAATAAATCTGACTTCCTGAACTTTCTGATTGTTCTGAGTGAAGCGGAAAACAGACGCCGTTGGTGCCATAGTAGTTCCTGAAAAATTCCTTGTTGCTCAGTGGGATAAAAGCAACAGCAAAGCCAATTATCCAGATAAAAACCAAAATGGAAATTGTCCTGCATTTTCTGGGCTTCAAACACCTAAAAGGATAAACTATGCAGATGTATTTTTCCAACGTGAGGTAAGTCAACAGTAAGACTGACACCTCTGTAGACAGAATAGCCAGCGATCCCACCAATTGACAATGAATACTGTCCATCCACAACTGAGCGTGCTTGTTGTATTCTCCGCGATATTTAAGATCAAAAGCTCCAATCACAAATAAATATATTCCCATCAGACAGTCAGCACCTGTGGGCACAGTGCTTAACATCATTATTCACACATCTGAATTTCCCATTCTTTGTGTATATGTATATTGGAAAACAAACATACACACATACATACAAGTACATATTTAAAAGTCAGCTAATATATAGATATATAGGTATAAAAAATAAATAACATAGTTGGAAGGATAGAATACTATTGTGAATTACAATCAAGGCGGTATAATTTGGTTTCATTCCCTTTTTTTATTTTATTTTTTAGTTGGGCTGATAGCCTACATTTCATACTTGTTTGCAATCTGCTTTTTTGAAGTTCAGATAAAATTGATTTGCAAGTAGAAAAAATATATAGGTTCTTTTATAGAAATACTCCTGCAACCCTTCTTCTCATTGCATCTTACTCCTTTTGACATTGACGTTTAGCTTAAGCTATTTTGTCCTGAGTAAGGCTGGATTCAAAGCTTAGTTTTGGCTTGTTCAACTTACATTAATTCAAAACTGACACGTATCTGTGTTACTCAGACCAGTAAGGGCAGAGGAACTGGCGACACAGCTGAAGATTTCCCAGGTATTTTGGCTGGAAGTGCTGTGTGGTGGTGGTCAGGTGGTTCCCGTGGTTAAACAGCAAAGTTTCAAAATCACTGTTTAGAAATGTCGCAATAATTTTATACACTGTTGACAATTACCTTTCAAAACGTGCTTCAAAATAGCGTTTGTTGAACACTCATAGACTCTCCTGTACTGAGGCAGGGCACTTGAAATTGTGGTGATTCTGCTGCCAAGTAGTTAATCCATAAACCTGTCTTGTCTTTAGGACTGAAATAAGAGAGACCCTAATTCTTAATACTGGGAAACCAGGGATGACTGATATACTATGTTTGCATAAGTAACCTTTTGCTTGTGTGAAAAGTAGAGTATCTATATTGAACAGAGTGTTTATACATGCAAATTGTTACTTATTCAAAAACACTTAGTAAAATTTAAGTTTATGGGCTTTTGGAAAATTTGGAATTTTATTCCTCCTTGCTGAAGAGAGTGTGGTGCAACACCCACAGCATTAAAATTGAATGTGAAACCTTTGGAATTTATCAACTGACTGTTGGTACAGAACACAAGTAGCATCTAACGAGACCTCCTGATGCATAAGTTACACAGCATTTTGTATTGTCATTTGCAACATGAAAGTTCAATTAATCCAATGCTGGAAATAGTTGCTATACTATAACAACAATTATTATATACACTCTAAGCAGACTAAAACAAAATCCTTTTGTGCCTGGAGTACTCACAGCAGAGAGACATTATTGAGATGGCGTGAAGCTTATTCTCTGATCTGATGTAAGGCCTCATGCAGATAACAAAAATATTTCCGAAGCAGGTGATGGCAGATACCACCCAGACAAACACTCTCTGGATGACACTAGCTAAAAGATTCTCAAGGGATGAAATCCCATCAGTATTAGGCTTGCAGCTGCGCACGTGAGGGGCGTATCCACAGTACTGGAATTTCTTAAAATATCTGGTTGTGAAAAAGAAAAACAGATACGAGATGGTTCTAGTTCGGTTACCAGAATATCAAAACCCTCTAGTAAATACTCAGAAAACAATCTGAAAGAAGCAAAATCAATTAAAAACTGTCAAAATTTGACAACTGTGCACATGCTGCTTTTCATACACTTTTGTTTTCAATTAACCAATATTCTGTAAATTGTGAAATTCAGACCAAAGAAAGCAAATCTACTTACATGTGGGAAAGGTTTCTCAGGGGCTTGAACATTCTTCTGTGGATGTTTGCAATTTCAATGCCCTCCAAGCTGCTGTAAACAATATACTCTCAATAAAAAGGCCACAGAAACTCAGTAGTAAAAGAACAAATGTTATGAGCATTTAATTGTGTTTCTATGAATATAGGAAGCTAGAGATGAACTTTAACTATATCTGATCTGTCATCCCTTTGAAACTTGAACAGAAAGTCTGTGTAAAAGCTAAAATGTAATAAAATAAATTGCAGTTAATTCTAATAAAATCGTAGTTCTTCCAAAATCACAAAGGTGGTTCTTTCAGTGCTCTCAGCAGTTCAATCTCAGATTATTGTGTTACTCTTCCAAAGTACTGTTCTACTGATGTTCTTTCACCATCTCTGAGAAAATAATAACTTGTTCCAACAGCAATATTTTACATGTCTCTTTTGTCTTTTATCCCAGCTTTCCTACACAAACAAACCGCTGGAGGAATTCAGTTTTCATTGTGTCAAGAGCAGCAGGAAGCTGGGACACAGAACATGGCATGCAAGGGAAAACACTGGCTTTCTTGTGACACATAAATGGGACTTCTTACTTCAAGATTTATTCTTTAATGTATTGAAAATGGCAGTATTATTCCCTCCTGAACTGCTAGATCAGTAAAGTGTAACTGTGCAACTTCAGTTTCTGTATTCTTCTAGTCCATCCCATCCACTTGTTAAATGTACAACTGGTCAGAGGTCTTTGGTTCTCCTTGTGGGGATCCTTATTTGAATTCACTGTTCAATGCTTGGAATGCAATATTCATGTGAATTCTGAGCACATTTAGGCAAAAGTGGAGAAAAGTACCAGTCTTACTGGTTAGTTGGAGTGGGCTGGCTGGCACTTTTGCTAGGACACAAGAAAAAACCCACCAATACGGAAGTGTATTAGTTTTATTTAAGCACTATAATGAATCTTAGGATGACCTTTCCCCAGCTATTCTTACTATTTCAGACTAGCACAGATGCAACCGGTGTTCTACAAACTGATGAAATATACAGTTTCCTATAGATGTGCCTCAAGACTTAACAATTTTCTTAACTTAAAAACATAGAAGGTCATGGTGAACAATCGCGTGGCTTTGGTGTTAAATAATAGATAAAGTACATTCTGTAGCTTGACTGTTAGGGAGGTAATTAATTATTCTTTTCTGTGCTCACTGCCTATTTTCGTGAAACTTGTACAAATTTAATGTTTAGTTGAATTTGGCCACTAGATTCCAACTCACTGGAAGGAAGCTGGATTGATCAACAGAGGCATATGCACTGCTGGCTACAGCTCAGGGGTCAAATCATAAATTCCTACTACATTCCTCTCCAAGGAAACATCTCTTTTTTGATTTCCAAAACCATGTTTGGCAGGGCCTGTTGCAATAAAAAGGGGGTAATGGCTTTAAACCAAAAGAGGGAAGATTTAGACTAGATATGAAGAAGAAATTTTTTACACTGAGGGTGGTAAAACACTGGAACAAATTCCCCAGTGATAGATGCCCCATCCCTAGAAAGGTTCAAGGTCAAGTTAAACAGGGCTCTGCGCAACCTGATCTTGTTGATGATGCCCCTGCTTACTGCAGGTGGGTTGAACTAGATGACCTCTAAATGTTCTTTCCAACCCAAACTATTCTGTGATTCTGTGATTTTGAAATGATGACCAATAAGAGCCAATGTTACCAACATGGTCATTGCAGACCTGCAGTGGCCTGCGAAGATGTACTTAAAGATGTACTGCAGGATAATTTCAGGTTTGTAAGACTGTCACTGCACTGTGACAGTTTTAGGAAGAGCTCTGCTAGCAGAATTCAAGTTGCAGCTCCTGTGTTATTGCATCCGCAAAAACTCCCCCCTCAACTCTTCAAAAAGATTTATAGAAGTTTCACCTGCTTCTTACATGGCAGCTGAATCGTACTTGGTTGATGGCGTTCTTTTCATGGTGCTAGCTGTAAATTGTATAAGGGAAATACGACCCCAAATGCGTACATATACTGAATTTCCATATAATTCCTATCTTTACATATCCCAATGGTACTGGCTAATGACATTAATAGCCCAAACTGGAACTTGCATGACCCTTAAGCCCTGTGAACAAATTGTGCAAGTAAAACGAGAGTTGCATTAATCTTGTTTGTACTAGCAGAAAAGTAAACGTCCTCCTCCTCTGAGCTCAATTTATGATCTCTTTCTGTTGGGAAAGAATCCATCACAAAACTGGTATTGTCAGGAAGGAAAAACTGAGTATTGCTGGTAATTATTTTCCAGGCTTAAATTGTTGAGGATCGTTGACATAACTATGAATTATTTCAAGGGCAATTTCTTATAAAATATATTCTAGATCATGTTTTTCTGAAGAACATATGCATAATCACAAAGAAATTCTAACTGAAATATAAAAAACTTGATACTTACAGGGATTTAAGTTTACTTAGAAAATCAAACTGATCTATTTGTATTTTCTTGATTGGGTTGTAAGAAAGGTTCCTGTAAATACAACACAGACATTAGCAACTTTGAACATCTTCCTTACAGCTTGTTCTAAAAATAGAACTCAAACTACATAACCCATTTGCTTTTCCAGTTGTGCAGGGAGAACAATTGGCACTTCCAGCTGCAAATGGCAATATTAATTTAGTATTATCCAGCTTGGTAAGCCAGTGGAAAGAGTAGTCAGGTGCTTCACAGGCACACTGTTGCCAAGTACACACACCCACACACACCTCCCTACCCCCCACAACCTGATGCTTAAAGGTTTTGAAGACAGAAATATTTAGTTATTAAACTTCCCAGAGTTTTCTTTCAAGTAAAAGAACCTAGCTGAACTGCATGCATTTAGAAATAAATTACAATTGATTTTACTATTTGCTAAAATCTATTTTTTGTAATCATTTTTGTGAGTTCAAAAAGAAAGAGAGGCAGTGGAATGTAAAAAATAAACATTAGCATTAGATGCCTTCACTCTGTGCAAGAGTGCTTCTAGGTACCCCCTTTTCTTCTCCCTGTAACTTTTCCTTATGTTTTCGTTTTGATATTGTAACTAATAGGGTCAAACTCAATAAATGCAGCTGTATGCACTTGATTGCCCCAGTGTATTTTGATGGATCCCAAGGACGCTGGAAAAGCACAAAAATAAGTTATTTCACATCCTACATCCTCTTCTTCAGAGGATTATTTGAGAAAGACTGGGACTTTCCAGCAGCAGCATTTGAGAATTTGCCCATATATGCGTCATGGGAAAAAAAGAGAATGTCTTTCTGGTTTTATAATATCTAATACTTTTTTTGGAACTTTTTTACAGGAAAAAAGAAGTTTCAAACAAGGAAGCTGTATAATGCTCTTATGGATGTTTATTATCTATTTTTAGATTAAAATCCTGATACCACCTTAAACATTGTCGTCAAATTATTAATTTCTCATTATACAGCTCGCATAGCTCATTCTGTATATACACAAGATGTAGAAAAGGCAGATTTTAGACTTGGTATGATTTGGCACATGATAGTACACATCTTCTACAAAAGTATGCTGGGCAAAATGTTATATAGAATTACTTTTGGGGCAAGTATTATTTAGGCAGGCCTTAAACGATGCTTACAAACAAAGAAACTGTTTTCTTTCCCAGTGTTCATGACTGAAAGCATCATAGCAAATGATATACAGTAATATATTGTCATAATCAAGAATCCTTACAGTTGTGAGAGTTCCTTTAGATCCTTAAATATGTACGGAGGAAGTGATTCAATCTTGTTGCTAGCCAAATCTCTGCAGAAAGAGACACAGGTTGTGTACAGTAAGTTCTAATTAGGCTCAGTAATTTTACCAAACTATTTTGCAATTTCAGGACACACAAAATATTCACCAAATATTATTTATTATATAGGGTATAAAAAACTTCTACTTTGAAAGAATGCTGCTAAAGGTAGGTAGGAACATAAATCCACCAGATTTCTCTTTGTCTAGTTGGTTCAGATATACCTATAGATATATAGTTTATTATTATTGTATTTACATTGAAAAGAAAGTAAAATACCGTTAACTTGAGTTGTAGGAGCTTGGAAATAAATTAAATTTACTGTTTCATGAGGGGAATTTTCTCACACAGGCTAGCCAGCATTACATCTTTCCCTTAGTTTTTCTCTTCACCTGTCTGTTTGCTTTCACTTAATACCAATTTTAATAGTTGTGGACAGAGGAGTAAAAATCTCAGTCTGGCTGAAACTGACAAACCAGTCTAAAAGATACAGTGGTCATCTGCAATTAATTAGTATGATTCTATTCATGGAGCGTAAGGATCTTGTGAGCAAAACTCCTAATATTCTTGATATTCACAAAATAGGAATTATTTTACTGACAAAATCTTCCCTGTTAAATACACAGAAAAAATCCTAAGGATGGGAGGTAGCACCCCAGAATTTATGATAAACGATGTTTGTAATATAAATTATAAAACTTTATGACTTTTTAATACAAATAAGAGAAGAAATCAACTCACAATTCATCTAACATCTGGAGAGAGGAAAAGCTATTTTCATTTAAAGCGCTGATTTTATTTCGTCTCATCACCCTGAAAGAATAAAACAAACTTGCCTTGCTGACTCTTGATATCTATTTGGTTTTTGAAAAAAATTTTTATAAACTCCTTATAAAATTCTCTCTTCTCTGCGTCTTCAAACATTTGCCTAGTTCAGTTAACAAGCTAATCAAATGTAGAACCTTACCATTTTACCATTTGATAAATAGCTACTATTGACTATGCACGTATGTGTTTGTGTGTGTGTATATATACATGTGTGTATATATATATACATATATATATCCACACACCCATAGGAGGCCGGTATAAAATGGCAGAGGAAGACGTAGTGAACTGGAAGGCTTGCAACCTAGTCACGTCTCGGCCATGGGCACATGGCCATACAACTTTTCCTTCACCCCTATTTCGTCTGCCACTGAGCTTGATATTTAAATGAACAACCTACATTTTAAAAGTGAAGAGAAAGCCGAGAATATAGGTACTGCACAAGAGTTAAAAACTGAAAGTGACAGGTACACTGGAGACTACTACTCTAGCAAAAGGTTGAAGGGCTTTTTTGATGATGATCACAACACCATTGTGATCAGTGAAATTTTGGGGAAAATTCTAAAACTGATGAGCCAGCCAGCCAACCAACCAGCCGAACAAACTCGTTAAAATGAAGAAATGAGCTGCATATGTTGCATGATTTCTGCTTTTTATTCAGACTTTTTGCCTCCTTTTCCAAGTAAAAGGTTAGAATGACAATGTCTAAATCTCTATATCAGTCAAAATCACTTCAGTGAAGTTTAGTTGCATATATTAACGCTGAACTTTGCTATAAATGTAAACAGTGGTTATTCTGTATGGTGCTCACTTAAAACATTTTAATTTAATCTCCTGAGATCTAAATAACCATGATAGTCAGGAAACTTCAATATTAGCTGTAACAAATCACTTGACTGTTCAACAGAAGCATATCTCACTCTGGCTGGCTAGCATATCCTGTTACTTACAGTACAGTTAGAGTGTGGCAGGAGATGAAAGTGACATTTCTTACATGATGGATATTGTTGCCTTCAAGGTCTCTGGGATATAAAAACAAAACATCAATCACTGAAAATAAGTTCAGGCAGTTATTCAAAGGTAATTAAAGAAAAATACTACCAAAACTTCATGACTACATAAAAGAGAGTGGGAACCAGACATTCAATATTTTTGCACACCTGATTGATGCCTTCAGGTCATCAACCCTGCAGTGACCCAGCAGGCACTCTTTAAGATTCAGCACCCCATTAGAAATAGTGGCGTGAAAGCGCCATACAAAGACAGCAAAATAATATTTTTCTACCTAAATAGGGTGGACTTACAGCCAGTTTAGTCTTGGCATATATTGGCACAGAGGTTTATCAGGCAAATGAGCAAGAGAATTATTCATCATCTCTCTGAAAAAAAAAGAAAAATAGAATAGTACAGCTATTTATATTTGCCAAAAATTACATTATAGAAAAAAACACCCCTTCTCTTTTATATTTGTGCTTTTAAAAAAAGGCAGTCAAAGCTTTGTTCATTTCTCATAGCCTTAGAGGTAGAGTTTTTTCTTAAACTTCCACGTATTTTCCCTGTGGCGCTTTGCAGAGCAGTGTTTTTATCCTTAACTTGTTAATTACCAGCTAAGGAAGGATGTTCACTTCACTACTTTTAAAATAAAACATAACCACTCAACATAAATGTTTTGACTATACTGTCATAACACGTAACTTCTGTTTATGGTGCAGGAAAGGGAAGATGGAAGGAGGTTTCCCTCTGAACTGCAGAGGTAGAGGGTCTCTCACCTTTGGGGCTGGAGAGGGCAGCAGCAGGTTACAGACAGGGTTTCAGGGATAGAGGCTGGGTTGTTGCAGGGGGCAGGAGCTTTGGGACCCCTGCCTCCTGCACTGTGGCTCTGAAGGGCTATTGCCTCCTGTTACTGCAGCTGCCATGTCCTCGCCCTCTCAGGGACGCTGTCTTTTTACCATTTCCCCCCATTTTTCTCCCTATACTTTCCCAGACACTGCATGTCTGCTGCTGCCAAATCCTCCTACTGCTACACACCACTCATGGGGATAAGAAAAAGCTACAGGTGTACTGCTGGTGCTCTGTGCTGAGCAAGCATGGCCGTTATAAAAGGTTTTTTGTACATACATCTGCCCTTTCTGCTCCATTCTTTAAAATAGCTGTTGTGGTTTAGTCTGGGCTGGCCACTAAACAAATGACAGAAGGGAAAGGGACTGAGACTAAAGGAGAGAAACTTATGGGTTGGAAAAAAACACCCTAAAATAGCTTTAATGACATACTAACAATAAAAAGAAAAGTTAATAATATGAATAAGAAAATTATGAAATATATAAAAATATACAGAAAACCAATATCAAGCCACCAGGATGACGATTGTGCCTCTGGCAAGCACCGGGACTCAGCAGTAGGTGGGAACTGGATTCATTAACTAGATTTAGTAAAACACAGATTGGGATCAAAGGCAGAAGAACGGACACAACCTTCTCAAACATCAGCCATTGAAGAAGAGGCTTGACCCCCTTGATCCTTCAGCTTTGTATTGAGCATGATGCAGCCAGGCTGGAATACCGTGTTTATCAGTTTTGGGTCACCTGTCCTCTCTACTCCTCTCCACAGCTGTGACCCTGCTATGTAATTCTGCTTCTAACCCTCCAGTGGGGCAAAAAAAAAGTAAGCTGACCTTGGATGTTATAGCAATAAGTATAATAAGGACCGTCCCTGCATTCCATCCCTTGGTATTAACTATGAACATCAGACCTTATCTGCTAGAAGTGGACACTGTCTGAAAAAACACACCATTAATTTCAGAGAGTGCAGTCGGTTAGAAAAGACTTAACTGAAAAGTAAAATTACTGAAAAGAAAATTGGTTTCATTCTACCTCAAACCAGGACAATAACACTTTTGGTTCTTATTCCATACTTACAGAAGAATAAGAGACTTGAGTCCATAAAATGTTAACGGAGAGATTCGATTTATCCTGTTATTTTCAATTATCCTATGAATTATAGCAAAGCATGTATCAGATTGATAATTGACTGCAGTCGTAAATTGAACACGTGAAAAAGACCAACCAAACACAATCGAAGTGGTGTTCTTCAAATGCTCGTTCAATCTACTCCATATGCACTACTCTGTAACAGGTCAGGGTATTCGTTGAATTAATTTTCTTTCAGATCAATTTAATTTTTAAAAAAGTAAATTTTAGCTTAGAAAAAGTAATTGTTTTCATTTCAGAAAAAAAAAAAAGTATTTTCTTGCCAGTTTTGAAAATTCTTTGATCAAGAATTTGAATGAATTCCCGCTGAAGACAAAGCAGCACCACATAATGGTGTTCCACAGCAATCTATCAGTTCAAAACACGGAGAGATGTTAGATACATTATTACTTGCTTATTTTGAATAACTTTACTGAGTCAAAACAGTAATTAAATTCCATCTGCCTGGAAAGGAGTAATAAAAAATGTCAGATTATGACAGTCACTTTGTCTAGGGTATTTCAAACACTATTTACTGCCCCCCTCCCCCCCTTTCTACTGCTTTATCATATCTGAGTTATTGAACATACTAATTGGTAAAAAACAATTACTTATAACATTATTTAGTATTGTAAAAGTCATCAGTCATTGGAGCCAAGAAAAAATTTCTGCTCTCACCAAAGTCAGTGGGATTTTCACCTTGCACGGTGCAACAGGAGTTCCTTAGTTATTATCAAGTATAAAGTATCACTATGCACAAAAATGAAAGCAACCCAAGTATTTCTTTATCGTGCTTCATTTAGTCCTTAAGAAAACAGACAGACAAATGAGAAAACAACATACAGCCATTCAAGTATGTGTAGATCTTCAAAGACCCCGGGCTTCAAACTGGTTATCTTGTTGTTGCTCAGGTATCTGAAAAAAGACCAAGCTAAGATAAATCAATGGAATGACTAATTAGCACCAGATGCATGAAAATGAGTCCTGAGATTTTTCCTTTGTAATTTATCAAAACATTGCTAATTTTTTTTAATAATTATAATTTTTATTAGGGTAATTTTTTCATGCTTTTCTTTGAAAAATAACCCATGAAGTAATCAAAAAGCCCCTTTTATGTGATTTCAGCCTCTTTCTCCCAAAGAAAGCCAATTTTTTTTTTGTGACAGAAGGAAACGTGCAGGCTTGTATCTTTCACAGAAACGTAAGAGCAGGGTAGGACTTTCTGTAGTGAGGACTTATAAAGAAGTTACGGTGAATGTTTTGTCTTATCTGTAGGAAAACACAACAGGCTACGTATTTTTACTGTGTCATATTTTAAGGCCCTTCCCAGTTCTCTTCTGTGGAGCAATTCGTTCCATGAATGTTCCTAGGATCCCGTTTAGTCTCTGCTAAGGATGTTAGTCATGTGTAGATATCAGAATAATGGAAAAAGCAAGCCTGAGAAATGAAGTGAGGGGCTGTACTATAAATGGTCTTGGAAGGTAATAACAGCAGCTGTAATAACAGATTATCAACCACATTCATGTGACGGAAAAAGAAGAGGTACAACTCTGTAAAAAAATTTCCTTTAAAAAACACTGCAGAAATGAAAAGCTGAACTCAAAACCACAATTTATGTACAGTCTCTTTCACCTAGTGTTTTCTTTAGAAGTTAGAAGCACCTTTCAAAAACCTTCTGCCAAATAAAGAAAAAAGTGTTCTTTACATTACTCATACTGGTTGCTTTTGTTTGCTTCTGTAAATCAAAACAGAACATTAAAGAATTTTGATTCATCACAAGATACTGATTTTGGTTTATTTCCTTTGCCATTCTTTCTGACTTCATGCATGTAACTACCATACTGCCTCCTTCCTCCACTCTGCAGATTTGGGGAACAGGAGTACAGAGCCTACTTGTATTTTCAAAGTGTTGTCCTGGTAAATAAACTTTCACAGGCAGACCTTAATCTTTATTTGCTTTTTCATCCAATCATTGAGTTCAAGATTTGGACCATTTTTGCAGCTTCCTAACATGGAATCAAATAAGAGCGAGATGTCCATAGCAACTCTCAGAGCCATTCTCATTGCTCTTTACTTCAGTATTCAAAAAGCTATACTTACAGTTTTGTCAAGTTGTATAAACCTTTGAAAGCACGTTCAGATACAGCTCGGATTTTATTATTCTGAAGGTACCTAAGAAGATACAACAACTATTAATTTTCCAAGCATGCCAAGTCAAGACTAGTGTAAAGAACCAATTAAAATCTATCAGTGAAACAGAATGCATGTGTGATGCTTGAATGCATTGTCAAACTTGTTACAACTTAAATTTGACAACACGGTCAATAAAGTGTCTAGATACATTTTTGTTAAAAAGCATAAGAAAGCTGACATTGGCTTTTATAAAACTGGTTTGTGCCAAACACTGCTCAAAAGCTTTCTGGAAATGTGCAGTTATCAATCAGAAAGGTGTGAAATCAATATTAAGTAACCATAATTAATTAGCACTGAATAATATCAATACGTATTAATGATTATTTCTTTTAATGAGAAGTCATCTTTCAGTACTTTAAGAATGGCACTTAACTCGTTGAACACAAGATGGTGCTGCAGTACAGCACAGTTTCCAGAGGAGTTACAGTCCGATAAGTTTTCTAGAACATGAGTGCCTTGAATTGGTGACTTAAGGGCCCCGCTCTAGACTGTTACATTTAATTGTTAATTTCCCTAATTCTAAATAAAGAAAACTTGTTAAAGGCTATGATTTTTGAACAACATATATGCTAGGCATCATAAAACATAGCACAGTATTGCACTACTGTTAATAATTCAACTAGTTTGGGTGTTATCAGATTAGCACCAGACGTAATTAGGTGTAAAACCAAGTGTCATGTGAGAAAGCTCCCTCTGACAATAGAAGATTAAGTTTCCATTTTTTTTTTTTTCTGCAGACTAAATGAATTAAGTTAATTTCTTTTGGAAAATTACTGTTCATTGTAACTGTAACCTCCTTCAAACATGACGAAAGTTTAGCAATTTGCTGATATAAAATAGTCAATACAAAAAAAACCCTAGACATGCAGAAATTATGTTTTTTCAAAAATAGAGATGTCAAATAAAACTTTTTGAGCCAAACAGGTTACACAATTAGACGAAGTACTGAAGGGTAAGACAAAGCAGAATTTTGAGTATAAACTGCAGTATGTCACTTAGATGTTAAGCTCTTTGTGTATGTGAGAGGGACAAGATAAATATTCAAGACATTGAATAGCTATTTTAAGTGGAATCATAGAATCGTAGAATGGTTATATTTGGAAGGGACCTTAAAGATCATCGAGTTCCAACACCCCCGCCATGGGCACGGACACCTCCCACTAGAGCAGGCTGCTCAAAGGAAATACTTCCTTACAGATTTTTAAGGTCTTGATATTTCTTGAAAATGTCAGCAGAAAGTTTCCTTAGCAGATTCCTCTGAAGAGACCTGTAGGAATGAATGCACACAGTAAAAATGCTCTCCCAGCTTCCTACAGTACTGACACTTCTGTTATTCAATAAAAGCAGTTTTCACATTGTTAAATAATAAAAGCAACACAAAATTATGTGAATATGCTACCTCTACTTGTCTCAATATTTGTATATATTTAAGCCAAATACTTTATCATCCATAAATAGTCTTCCATGTCCCCAGGGCAACTAACAAAATAATAGTTAAATCTAAGAGTTAAAAAAGTTTAAGTATAAACTAAACCACAGATTTATTTTAAACTTCAAATGCATATAGAGTTTATTTCCTGGTGCACGTGCCCCTGTGTCCCCATGTTCATTGGGCACCGATTTAAGTGTCCTGTCAAGAACAAAAATTGTTCAGGTTAGATTAAAGGAAAGCCTGGCCCGAAAGCCAGCTGAACTGACTCACTGCTTTTTTTAGAGTTAGAACTGAGGCATTATTTTTGAAGTCTTTGTTGACCCTGAGCCAGCAGCCAGTTTAAATATATATTTGACACTCCACATCAATCTTCGTTATGAAGTATTGCAGTATTTGAGCATGGACCCAGCAAGAAGAACCTCGACCACACATAAGTACAACCTGGAGCTGAAAAGAAAGGTCTGTACACCTGCTCTATGGGGAAGATCCTCAGGAAAGGACATCTGATGCTGCCCTCTGCTCACCACACAGACAATGGCCTCTCAAATAGCAATGTGCAAACTAAAAGCAATGTCAACCATTCCCTGATCTTTTCCAAAAGTTTGACTTGCACGTATGTATCTGTTAGATGGGCCAGGCCAGATTAAATACTTTTAAATAATAGCGTATTCAGAGACACGAAATGAGAACTAAAAAGATTTATTCAAGGTTATTTGCTTTATTGCCAGGAACAGAGGCTCGAAATCTTGACAGGATCATAGAATAATAAAAAAGTCCTAAGTGTTGTGTTTTAAAAGGAAGCATTTCTTCTGAAGATTCCTTTAGATTTCCTGAAACTGTTGCTAGCTTAAGCCACTGTTAAAAACATGAAACAATCACTTCACAGTTTTTTTAGTTCCTTTTCTCTCCTTTTATGCAGGGAAAATCTGTACTTAAAACATCAAAAGACTTGTCAACAGAGAGGCACTTTGCTTTCACAAGCACCAGCTGAGCCAACCAGTCGTAATTATAAGGCTGTAATTGTGAAAAGGTTGTAGGATTGACAGTCAAACTTGAAGAGAGCAGGATGCCACTTTTCTGCTCTACTTACATTAAGGTTATGTTAGAAGAGACTGACGGGACAGCACGCAGCTTGGCAGCATCGCAGAAGATCTCCAGCCCTTGGCAGGTACACTCTGCTGGCACAGCACCAGCCACTGCAGGAGAGCAAGAACATGGTTATGCCAAAAGGTGGGATGGGTGGTGTGGTAGGACCCGGGGAAGAGAAGTACAGTATAAAAGAAAAATGAGTACAAAGGCAGATATGCAAGGCTGTGTTGGACACAAATTAAAGCACAAATTACGTTTTTACATAATTGATTTAGACCTGGGAAGACCATAACAATAATATAAAGTGACACAAAACATTATGTTACCTGCTGACCGCTGTGAAAGAGCTTGTTGAAGCTCTTGTGCTTTAGGTTTGCTATAGAAGAGTCTGGAATGGTAGCAGTTTTTCAAATTTTTTGTGGCGTTCTTTTAGATTACTCAGTCCTCTTACATTTACTAGAATAAGAACAATTCTGTCCAGGTGAAGATGGGACGAAAATGGGTCAGTAAGTTTTTGCTCCTTTTTTTTCAAGCATCTCTCTGCTTGAAATTAGTGCTCACAGGAGACAGCAGAGTCGGAAAATCTGTACAAAGAGATGTATGCCCCCAGAAGTGGAGAAGGTTTGCAAGGATCATTTGCTGTACGAAGAAGCGAATTTGGAGGAATTTTTCCTTCATTTCACTTCGAAAGGTAAGTGTTTCTTGATCTTTCCAGCTGTATTAATATATCCAGATAAACACCATGTTGCCCTCCTAATTGGCATATGTTTGATTCTTTTATTACAAAGAATGAATCACTCTTAATGGAATTGAAATTAGCTTCGATGCATTTGTTCATATGAGATATTGATTTTGTTTCACTATCAATGAAACTGCACTACATTTCTCTTTCTTATAAGGATATTTGCTGTATATTTCTAGGAATCATCAGTAATAATCACACAAATAATATTAGTAATTACTTACAGCACTCAGGTGTCTTTGTCTGAAATGCATACAGAGATTTCAGTTTATTGTATCTGTCCTTTGTATAATGCTTGTCAAATTGCAGAGACCATCCATTGTTGTCTTCTAATAAAATAAAACACAAATATAAGACAGATTAAAATAGAAACAGAAGGTAGAAATTCCCTCACTAAATGTAGTTGCATCAAGTTTTATCTAAATAACACATTTTTTTTCCAGAACATTTCACAGACCATCAGATGATCTTACCTTTATACAGCTCCCTAATCAAACATACGTAATGGACATGAGCTGTGTAGTAGGAACGGCTTATTATACTTTCAACAAGAACATTTTCTGTGACAGTTGCACCAAAAAAGTACAATCTTTCACTTCAGAACTTTTTGTTTATGTAGGACTCCAAAACCAGGAGGCAACCGTATTTTCCCATCTTCTTAAATGTGTGGGTTTGTCACTTTTTCCAGGAAAGCTCAAATGATCGCTACAACTCCAAGTACTTCTTTCAGAGGGTTGTCTCGCACTATCAAAGTCTCTAATTTGTTTCCTGGAAATCTAGATGAAGACCAAATGAGCATTGCTTTTCAAGAGAACAGGTGATGTGACATAACATAGGATATTCAAGTCAGTATGTTTAAGTTGAGATCAATATGCATCTTCTTAAACAAAGCATCACTTCATATTACCAATTTGGTCACTGTGCATAGATGTACTGGAACAGAGTGGTTTATGGCAATAACGGTGAAAATTGAAGAGCAGATCTTTCAGTTCCTTCCCAGAAACAGGGGTTTCCAGGTACGGTAGTTCTGGAAATAACTACCAACCTGTGCCTTGGAAGTCTGTCATATATCTGACATCTGTAAATGAACTGGTGAAGTAACCACTTCTAAAACAAGGCAGGAATACACACAACAGGAAAAAAGGAGGGGGGAAGTGAGAAAAAAACCCAAACAAATTACTTTACCTTTAAATTCTGTGACCCAATTTTAGTATTATTGCTTTTATTTGTTTCAGCTTTAACAACACCCAAACTCTTTAGCTTAAAGCATCTCTGGTAACGAATATGCACTAGTTGCAGAAATACCCCTTAGGATGGCAGTCGCTAATTGGTGAGTCAAAGCATCAGTGATAACTGAAAGCATTACTTTGTAATGATACCTGCTGTTAAACCACATTCATATGAGAACTCCAAGGATGGCTCTGCTTTGCTAGTCATTAGTCACAGTTTCACTTTTATGATATGCTAACCACAATCTTTCCCACTGCAGTTTCACGTGGAAATTGTTTAGCTAAATACAACTCCTCACAGACATGTCTCTATAAATCTTCATATCCAAGTAAGCATTACTGCTGTATCTACTGGCTTCAAAATAGGCAGGGAGAAATAAAATATATTTACTACTTTGCAACTTCTCCCATTCCGAAAGGCTGTCTCAGCTTTCATGCCCTATTACGACTCAGTTGTTTTCTCAGCTAGGGATGGAAACTGCCTTGAAAGCACCTCCTGAAGCCTCCTTGGGAGTGTCAGCAGATGGAGCTGTTCCGGGAGACGCCTGCTTCACTGCCTGAGCTGCAAAAATGTACTGTACACCATGATCAGCAGATATTATGAAACACTGCCTAACTTCAGGCAAACTATCTTTTATCTGGTTGTTCATCTGTTAAGCATAAATTGAAAAGATAAAAGATTCAAAGTAACTCAAAATCTCTGTTTTCAGAAATTGCTCCATTAAGAGACAAGACAGACTTGAAAAGTGCCGCCTTCACTCAAAAATTAATGTGAACTAATTTATGGCCTGCAAGAATGCCAGCTTCCCACTCAGAGGAAGTATTTAAGCACATTTAACTAAATTCCTCAAGAGCACCTGGTACGCTCTGATCCATTAGCAGTTTTGGTCATTAAGCTGGTATTCAAAACCTGCCTAATGCATTTTGAACAAAATGAAAGGTGCTGGCAAACCTGCAGAAATATTGCTGCTGCCTGTTTTAAGTGCTCAGCAGAAGTTCTGTTTTAGGACTACCTGCAACAGGGAATCTATAATTGAAGCTATGAGAATAGGTCCTTTGCCAAGTGGTGAGTGCCATATAAATCTAAGGCCCTGTAGCTAGGTCTGTAATGAGGTTTCTCCTGTAATTTTTTCTGAATATTTCACTTGACCGTGTCCACTGGCTTTCATCCAGCAATGGGGACCTGAAGAAACTAGTGGGAATACAGTGTATGTGGAGAAGGTGAGATTCAAGGAGAGAGGAATCTTTCATTGAGGATATTTAAACAGAAGTTTGTAAAGATATATTAAAAGTGAGATTATTCTTGGAGTATAATACTATCAAATAAATATTTCACAATAAGGAGTACAGCATCAAAATGTCTTTGGACTTTCCAATTTATAATTACATTCATAGGAATCTTTGGACAACTTCTGAATATATAGTTAAAAGCCACAAATTCTAATCCTCCTGTAAGCCAATGAACAGATAAAGAAATTTTTCTGCATTTCCGTGCTTCTGACACTGAAGAGTGGATAGATAAGAATTTATTTTACCTTTTAGGACTTTTAAAAAGCTTTACCATGTGACAAAGTATGTACAACAGATGAACATCACTGCAGTTCACATCTGCAGAGAAAAAGGATGAGCAGGGCCTCCTACGCTAGTGGGAATGAGAGAGCAGTTCACTACAGAAGGGAATTTCACCAGTATTTTCAAGGAAGTCAAGAGGCAGCTGCGTATTTTTGAGCAGCCATAAAAGGGTAAAAAAAGCACAGGGAAGAGAGAACGTGGATTGTTTTGTACTGGAAGTATTCCAGTTGTCTGAAATTTCTGGTCAGTTCATTTTAAATAATGGTCTTTTCTCATGGCATTGATTTTCCTGCCCTCTACTAGAAATACCAAGGTATATCTGAATGCAATGAAAGAAGTTACTAAAAGTTTTCTAACCTGAAAAATGTTTGCTTTGGGCCAAGCTTTGTGCCCAAGCCTTGGACAGTCTTTATTTTATACCAACTATTTTGTCAAATCCCAGAAGACTGCATTGTGCAAATAACTATATTTAGTATAACCATTCGGTGAAGCACTCAATGCCAGAACTGCAAATCACTTTCTGATCTTTTAGAGTTTATATGGTAGGTTTGTGACCTGTTTACCTCTGTCGAGATGAGGTTCTCCAAACACTTTAAGAAATGACTGGTAATAGTACTGGTCTTGAATTCCCAAATCTTTCGTTTGGGGGAGTACAACTCAGATGAGAAATTGCTTTTTCCCAAGCCAGTTCTAAAATAGATTATGTTGGCTGCACTTCTGTAAAAAATGAAATCTGAGAAAACAAGGCATCAGTAAATCTTCCCCTACATGGGATAAGTGAAATAAATAATTGTAAACTGGATTTATCTATCAATTAATACACTGTTTCTTGCTAGAAGTTGTCAACTACAATTTCTGATGGGAAAGGAACGTGAAAGAGTATGTTAATCCTGAAAAATTACAGATTTAAATAATCCTTTCAATAACAGGTCCAAGAAAATACCAGCTTTGCTCAGTTAAAGACACGTCTTATTTAGTATGAAGCTTATGTACAGGACATTATCTCTTGGCTATGTCTTCATGGATTATTATGCAGAGAAATACTATCAGTTAAACATATAAGCACTCTGAAGAGACACTGTGTCACCCTTTGATTTTGCCTTTGCTGTTGGTAGTCATAACCCCTGAACATATTTCTTTCTGCCAGTTGTTCAAATATATTTTCTGTTGCTGTAAGAAATTACTTCAGGCTTTCCACAAAGATATCTTTTAATGCAACAAGGAACACCTATGTCCTCTGGACAAGAAGCAATTCCATTAAAAATGTTTACAGATGAAGGAATATAATTGCCTTTTTTCTGCAGTGTTGGGCCATACTGATACAGTCTAACAACTTACAGTGAGACCAAAACTGCACTGAGATTTTATAAAGCAGAGTCTTGCAGTGCCTGGAGCATTCAACGTTGGGAAAGAATTTCACAGTTTAGATACCCAGGTGGAAAAAATGAAGAACCTAAAACTGGACACATGCCAGTCAAGGAAAAGGCATCTTACCCCACACCAAACACACTGTGCCACTGCATATTGACCGCATCCTGTACCTGCTGACTAATTGAAATGAAGCTTGTCTACTTATATGTGACTATGCAATCACAGAAAACCAGACAGAATTAAATCAATTTAAATAATGTTTACTTTTCTCCAGATGAGATAGATTAATTGCTTACACAAGTTTATTCTTGATTTTAAAATAATTTAGTAATCCAGTACAACTTTCAAGAAATTAGGCAGGCTCGAATTTCCAGAAGATATTTATCTTCTCAATATTGTAGCTTTTTTCCCGTAGAACCCTTGCACAGGGGAGTTTTCTAGCTAATATAACAATCTTTTTAGTCTATATAGATTAATGCAGTTTTCTATTCTGTTTCTCTTGAAGTATTTACAATTTTTAAAATGTGTGACAGAATAAATTAAAATAAGATAATATCATGAATCCCTCTGTAAAACCTTGTGTTGTGCGGCGTTCCCTCCTTAGCAGTAAACCACTACTGTAGAGAACAGAAAAGGCAAAATCTAGTGAAATGTAAAAGTTCCACTTAGTTATCAACAACATTTAAAGATCTCAATAATGACATTTATTAAAAGCCTCCAGAACTGCAGCAAAGCTATTCCATTTGCTGATATTTGCACACCAGTGTAAACCCGATTATCTCTGTGCCATATATTGTGGATGAATGGCAATGGCAGTGCCAATAAGATTTGGCCCTACAGGAAAAATATCCACGTGAATCTTGAAAATCTGATCTTTTACCAAGTATTTGTTACATTTCGAGTATGCTGTCGATTTCCAGGTGTTTTCTTTTTGCCTCATGAACAGAATTTACTGTCTAGGGCTCAAAACCAAATGGTGTCTCGTACATATAACTTTCACATTTTAAGTATGATGGACAAAAACGCCATTCCAGGAAAAGACGTAACTAGCTATAACATTATTCACTGTTAGTATTAATTTGAAATATAAAGTCATCAAGCTCTTCTGCAACATGCTAAGGTAAAAATGGAAAACTCAGACCCTCTGAAATTTCTCATCCTTTATGAGCAATCATGTAATATTAAAATAGATATCTTTTGTATAGATGCTTTGAAACATCCCATAGAAATTTAGATTTCTGCTAGGGAAATCTAGATGATTTAATGAATCCACTGGATTGCAATAATTCTCTGTTCAGTGTATAGATCTTCAAAGAAGCTCACATGAAAACAGCATGACATCTATATAGATTGTTAATTACTTTCATCTTGCTGAATTTTATAGGCCCTTTTAAAAAAGAGGTAGTATGTTATAACTTATTTAATAAGGCAAGCCAGTCACCCAATGACTGCATGGCACACAGTAACAGATGAGTCCTGTGCTTTTAGAGATAAATAGGTGCAAGACTTCAAACAGCCGCTCCCTGCCTTGGTTCTTTTAGAAACTGCTGTGATTTCCAGCCTATGAGCTAGAGAGAGCTTAATGAACATCTATAAGTGAACTTTACAGCTGGGGAGATGAATGCTGCCTTTTGTTCAGAGACCTCTTAGGCCTGGGAGGAACACAATGGTAAATACATTTAGCCAGTGAAGAACTCCTCCAGAGAGTCAGAAACATCTTAAATTAAATCTGCATGCCTGTTTTTGCTTCACTGGACTGGAAAAATGTGGCTCTGATACTGTGATTAAAATACAAATACAGACATACTACAACCATTGCCTAACTGCCAAAAAAACAGCATTGCAGAACTATCAGCAGGATTGTCCAGAAGCCAAATTTCTGAACACTGAAGAAACTTGTGCTCTCAAAGTAGCACAGACTACTTTGTTCCATTAGCGACTCTACATAATTAAAGACCTTGCGTATGAAAAAACACACAAAATGAAACACCCTAGAATGGTGTTCCTTCCATTCTTTTTTTATTATTGCTATTTAGTAGAGTGGTAGTAATAGTAGTTACTGGATTTTTTAATGCCCCATTCACGGTGAAATAATCCAGTCTACTGAGATGCAAGGGGTTAGGCCCAATGCACATGGTTTTGCTTTTGAAATTAATAAGAATCCTGGTGTTTGCATTTTTAACAGTTATGATGTTAAAATATTTTTTATTCCAAATATGATCTGTAGCTGTGCTATTTGTACATAACCATTTCCTCTGCAGATTTATTTACTAGCAATAATCAAGAACCTGTGTCAAAAACCAGTTCTGAGATGGAGCATAAGAGCTATTCAGTTAGTGTGAAATGACAATAACCTCAATTTTAAATAAAGCATAAACCATATCCACTTGGCTCCCAATTAAGTTTAAGAAAAGAAGAATTAAGGCGTTTATTTATGAGAGTTAGATATCAAAGACTGTATGGGAAGATACTGCATTTTGTACCTCCTGGTTTTTGTGACAAGTTGCAAGAGATCAGAACCTAGATTTCTTCACCAAGAGGAAAAAAAAAAAAAAAGCTGTGCTAGTGCAGTGCTTCCAAACCATCTTACCCAGTACTATTTAGGAAGGCTAGCATATGAGTCACAAGCATTGCTTTTTTGAAACATTTGAGCTTTTCGTTAGTTTCCTAATTTAGATAAGTTATGATTCTTTGCTAGCTGAAGACAGTGAGAGCCTTCTCAATGATTTTAGTGGAGTCAGCCCAGGTTGGTTCTCACCAGGCTCAGTTTTGCTTCAAATGATGTGTTGTGGTTAAAAGCCCAGGTGGCGTGACTGAAGACTTTATATCAGTCTTTTTGTTTGCATTTTAGATTAGAACAGAACATCATAAATCCAATAACAACATAAATTTTTACTGCATGTTTGGGTACTATCAAACTTTCCTGGAAGTTAGGAAAAACTTTAAAATCTGAAAGCAGGACTATTTATAAAGAAATAAACGCATCTGTATTTCACATCTAAGGGGATTTTTGGAAGCAGTAACTATAGGATGCTGACACGTAGTGCTAAATGTATCAGAGACAAAGTAGTAGGGTTTAATCTTAGACGTCAAGGCATATAAGAAAACACACTTTCAAATTGACCATGTAGGGTGTGAAGTCCAAAGTTTCCCCTGAAAGGAGAAAAGCTTTTGAGATTTGCTTGTATTTCTATTTCCCTCCTTTTACAACTTACACCAAATGAAATTCAAGAGCTGATGGGTGGTTTTGGAACAGGAAACTTGAGGTAAGTTACACTGCAATTTACTGGGAGGCTTCTCCACGAAAACTGGAGTTATATTAACATCACAGCTAATTTTCACTTACAATGAAAAAATCAGGCTGACTATTTAATAGAATGGCTGGAGTATTGGGGTTAATTGCAATAAAGATCTTAGAGGATCTCACAGGAGAAAAATATTCAGTCTTACAATGATTTAAAATTGAACTGCACTGAGAATTTTTGCAGCACTTTGTAATTACTATGATACGACTACAAAGTGATAACTGACCCAGTGATGTATCTAGGAGAGATAATTACACAGAAGTTGTCAGACTGATAACATCCCACTTCTATCACTGAACGTAATAACATGAAGATTTTATTCAAAGAAAGCTGACCCTTATCTAGGACAAAAGTTTGCTCACTTAGTCCTCTAAGTAGATGGCATATCAGAGAACTTTAAAATTGAAAATATAAAGTTCTTATATGTAAATTTTAAAATTTGAATACTTAATTAGGGAGCAGACTAAGGATTATTTTTTTGTGTTTGTGTCCAAAGTTACTAAGAGAGTTAGTGTTTTGAAAAAAGATATCCATAGATGATTACTTGCAATGTTACTTGTCTGCTGCCCAAATTTGTAGAGTTCCTTTATCTTATGACTTGACTTTTCATATGTTTTTTGCAATTTCAATTACATGTCAGAATTTATTCATCTTAACAAACATGCACTTTTAGATAATAAAACAAATGTGAACTCGGTCAAAAGCTACGTCACAAATACTGTTCTATTATTTTAGTTTTGCACTGATCAGTTGTCATTTTTATCTGCTGTTGTTAACTTTGTTTTGTTTATCATTAAGCATCATTATCAAAGCAGAAATTCCAAAATGCTTATTTCCATGAGGATGTGCTTGGGAATATGTACTTGGCACTTTTACTATTCCATTTGACTTCAAAGGGCTTTGCCTAGATATTTTTTAGAATACAATGACAGTAGTGCTGCAGCAGTAATGTCTTCAGTGTAATAGATATTCTTGTTTTACAAACAATTCCCATGTCAACATTGCCATAGCATTAGACGAGCAAATATCATGATTATGTCTCCTACTTAACCTTCCAATTCGTGTTTAAAAAAAGCAATGAAGTAAAAAAAATATTCTAACCTCCCTTCTATAAACATCAAGTAGCTACAGAATCAAATCTTACACTGGTAAATAAACAGGAAAAGGTCTTCCCTGGAAAATTAGGCTGAAGCCATCATGTTAGAAACCAAACATAGCCTCAGTAGGACAAAATACTATCAAATTCCCTCTGCCTTGCCAACTTGAGCATTAACCAAGCTTGGGCACCAAAGGATGCTGGATTTGCTGTATCTTTCTTCACATTTTTTGTGGTTTGCTAACAGATACAAAAATAACTCCAATGAAATGTGATCTAGGCTAAACCATTTAACAACGCACTTGGTCGTTTTAAGAACTTAGTGTTTCAGAAAGAATGAGCAAAGAACAGAACAGCAGAGAAAAAGTTGCTGCTATACACAAGCCTAAAAAAGGAAAGTCCTCAAAACCACAAGCTTTTATGGCATATTATGAAGCTTGAAATTAATGATTTGTGTTTAAAAATACCATATTTATGACAAATTTGCAGAGACACCCACTTCCACTTGATAGACTATGTTTTCAAGTTCAAAAGGTATGATTGCATTTTCTACGCACATTTAAACCTATTGAGTGATAGTTCAAAAAGGTCTTCCCATCACTTCAGGCATGATAAATTTCCAACTGCTTCCTCTTACCGCAGTTTACTACATTGCCTCAAGCCATTCCCCATCAAGATTTCACATATGGTTTTTTATTGGGTTTGGAAACCCAAAAACTCAACTAGGTGAAAAAGGCATGTGAGTTTTCAAAGACGAGTGGCTTCACTCTGCTGCAACATATCATTGCTTATTATTTGGACATATAAAGCATGGTGGAAATGAAAGAAGCAACAGATTTGAAGAAGGCACCATGAATCCAGTCTTGATGTGCTTGGGTTGGATGTGAACAGTGATTATAGCACATCTGAAAACACATCTCAGTGAGGATTCAGTTTAGCCTGAAATACTTATCATCATGTTTTGCTCTCACATGGCATGAAACAGGACAGATATTGTAAATAATCTTAAAGATTACAACAATAAATATCTCTTTAAGAATGAAGTGGGAAACGAGAAATTTACTCATTAAAAGAGGTAAGGGACAGAATTGCTACAAGATAGTTGGAGTGACTAATATCAGTGTTTTCAGAGGCTCCTATCATATTGGTCTCTTTTGCACTGATGACTTTTTCTTTCAAAGGTGTTCAATTACTTTTACAAAGGAACTATCTTAGAAGAGCTAGATGTGCTTTTTATGCTCATTGCTTCTCTGCTCGTTTCATTCACTGACGTTTCTTAAAAGTGCTAGTTTAGTAATGACAGTTGCTGTTAATATTCAGCACCCTTATGGACTTGTATTGAACAGCTGGACTTCAGATTTTCTTATGTTTACAGTACCTGTTTTGTTTTTTTTTTCTTCTCTTTTGTCTTTTTTTTCCCCCCAAACACCACTATTATGGTTTTCAAAGTAAGTGTTTTGTGTTCAGTTCAGTTCCCCCCACCTTACTCATCATTAGTATCATAATTTTCATCACAGAAGAAACTGCTGCCCATGGCAGATTTTTGCATTGTTTTTCCTTATGTTAATATTCTACTTGTACATAAGATATATGCAAGTCTTCACTATAAAATTCTTCTGTAAGCTTAAGATAATGCTTTACTGTTACTGAAGAAATCATTAGTAAAGCAACTGCTTTAATTAACTGTGTTTGAGATACATACATTAAAAACCAACCAACCAACCAAACAAACCCAAAGTATTTATTAATTCCTTTGATGTTCTACAATGATATTTTCCCTCCCCACACTTGTTGGGCTGAATGTTGTAGACTGGTCAGCTCAAAGCCGTTATTTGAATTTATTCAAGATGAAAGTATGCAAGAATTTATAAGTTGAGCTACTTTGAGTACTTCGTGGACAAGAATAAAATTTCTGATGTTACTACATGAAACAATTACTACACTGGAATAACTTCATTTTTAATTACTTTTCTGTAACCAGGAGCAATGACTTTAACTGAAAAACAGTTGTAAATGTAAAAAATGGGTAGAGGGAACCAGATATGACTGACATCATAAGGTGGGCGTACTGAAGTCATCCTAGGTAACTGCATCAAAGAAATCTGCCAGATGGTTTCTTTGCCTTGGGAGCTAATCAATGAGGCTTCCTTTCTTGGATTCTAAGCAAGATCAATGATAACAACACAGAGCTATTCCAACAAAGACCGCCACACTTACTACAGTGTAGGGGCATTATAGAAAAATCCCACCAGGACATTCCATATTCTCAGGTAAGGGAGTAACTCTTCCTTTATTTGAACAACGGTTTGACTGCAACAACAGTTTTTGAAAAACCATAATTGCTAAGTATGACCTTAATGTAATATACATGGCATATATTTCTAGATGAGACTGTTGGGCCAAGATATCAGAAAACACCAATAGCACGTGTTTACCAGTAAGACAATACAATAACTCTTCATCTTTTGTAATTTAGGCTTTCAGAAATTGAGGCTAACTCATTCTTGAATTACTATACCCAGAAGAGGGTTCAGTACCGCAGCTGAATTGTCTTGAAGGCTGTACTGCCTTGTCTATCTCATTACAAAACTGTTTATGCCCTAATTGCTGTTTGATCCAGCTGCACAGTTTAGCAAGTCCTTTAACATCGACTTTCTGGTACTACACAGAACTGAAACATGGATAAACCGACTGTTTATGGTGCTTGGACTTCTCAAGCATAAGGGAGCACCACAGTCAGCAATTTCTGCCACTGTAGGGCAAGACAATTACAGAAGAATAGAACAAGACCCAATTTTGTTCAGGATTTTGATTACTGGCGTCAGAAAATGTGCTTACGGCATCAGTAAATGACATAAACCTAGAAAATGCTTCAGGTCCATTAGGTGGAATTAGAATTAAAAATTACTTTCATACGGAGCAAACCACTGAAATTCAATTAGCGTTAAGAATAAGATACTACACGTAGGTACAAAAATCAGCTCCACAGATACACAATGAGAACAACTATTTTCAAAACCTCACTGACTTTGCTGAGAATGTTTGTAAAAAACTACCTTTACCACATTTTCACTGAAATTTCTTTCAGAAAATTTCTTTGGGTATACATAGCTTGAAAGTTTCACTTTGTAATCTAATTCTTTTCCCACCAGCCCTGAGCTCTGTTAGCAGCATGCCTGGCTGAATCAGGCAGACTATTCACCTGCTTGGCTCTGGGGAGCTGGAGGCAGCGTGTGGGGCAGGGAGCCATGCATCTGGCTGCCCTCCACGGCTACAGACGGGCTCCGAAGGAATAGGAAGTCTAGCTTCCCCATCTGCCATGGTTCAGCAGCTCTGGAGAGTAGCTCTGAAACTATCCAGGCTGTCAGTAAGCTGACAACACCAGTAAATAAAGCGTTCTAGGGCCGATTTTCTCTGCCTGGAGTCACAGCTCCCAACCAAATGTCTAAGATCTCTTTTCATGAAATATAGAGAGGTCTTTCCCAGACTATCCCAGGTTTGTACCACCCTCCAAGATGTGCCCAGGCACTGCATGAGAGATGCTGCTCAGCACAGATTAAAGCTACGCTGAGGCCACGTTCCCAAATAAGCAGCGTGGACAGCTAAGTGCCAGTGCAAAGGCCATGCCTTCGTCCTACTCAGTCTGTGGCTTGGGTAAAGCCTACAAAACAAATCAAGTTCAGTATAGTACCACCCAGTGGGGTCAGGAGTTACAAGGATCACAACAACAGGCAGCAGTGGCCTCACAGTGTGTCTTCCCTCAGACTTTGACATTTCCAAACCCTGAATCTTGGTAGCAGTACAGCTCACTCATAAAGTCATAGTTATCCTCCTGAGTTAGGACATAAAACATTTCTGAAAGAATTTGAAAATTCTTCTTAATTGCATTTCCCAGCCAGCTTTAGAAGTCACATTAAGCTTAACATAAACTCTGTTAGTGCATATGTCTACCTTTCCTCAGCAGAGATTTTTGCTAGATCACATCCCTCCGCATCAAAACGACACATCCAAACAAGTTCAAAGCAGGGATAAAATCAGATAAACTAATATCACACACAAACAAAAAAGTGGTCCTTCCTTACCAGCAAAATCAAATACCTGCTGTATCCTCTGTAAAACATTTAACTTTCTTCTTCCTAACACTCTGCAACTCTCTGTTTAGTGTGAGCAGGGCAGGGGTTTCAGTGACACAAAGAGAAGGTTCAGGCACATACCACAGTTGTCTTCGTCGGCCTGATTCCCGCAGTCATCCTCACCATTACAGTGAAGCTGTTGGGGCAAACACTTTGTGATATTGCCACATGGAAAGTAGCCCAGAGGACACCTGACCTCAACTCTGGAAACATGATCTTCCAAAGAGTCACTGATGACTAAATAGAAACAAAAAGAATATGCTTACTTTAATGTATGCTCTTGATGCTTAAAGATTGAGAATATGCTTTTATAAATACTTATTTGCATTTGAATGTGAATATCAAGCAATAAATACATATTAGTTCATTGGACATGCAATTACAATAGTATATTAAATTAACTTGGCAAGAAACATTTATATCATCAGCTAATTAAAATTTGCTTTGATATAAAGAAACCAGGTAATTCCTCCCACACATCCTAGGAATAAGATGGAAATGTTAATCAGGCAAGACAAATGACCTCAAGCCACTGTTTAAAAGGATTGCTTCACTTTGCAGTAGAAATTAATTTATTATAACAATATACCCGATAAGCTATGCAGATATGGATTATATTAATTTGTGCTGAAATTTTAGACTCAGAGAGATAAGGCTTCTTTATACAAAGTCAGAATGACATATTTTAAAATGTATTCCAATTTTAAAGCAATTACTAGATGTAAACTGACCAAGGATCAGAGAACAAGGAAAGCAAGATTAAATCTGTGACATTGTTTTGCAGGAGAATGACAAAGGAGACAAAGGTGCCATTATAAATCCTTTGGGAAAGTTCTCAGCCTGGTTCAAAAAATGTGGATGGATTTTTCAGAATCTAACAGTCTGAAATTTAGATGCAGAGATGTTGTTCTTTTAAGCCCATGCTTAATAAAAAGTAATTTCACAGAATACAGGGACGTCATTCAAGCAGTACTGGGGGAAAAAGTAGCAGGACACCAATGAGGGACGGCTGGAGCAGGTGGAGGACTCTACCTGTCCTGTTTCTCAGCTCGCTGTGCTATAGCGATTCCGTTTACCCACACTTGCAGATGCATGATGCCTTACACATCCCTCCAGCACACCTGAGGATCAAATTCTGCTACAACCACTTCTCCCAGGGCAAGTGAGACTGATCTGTTGCTTTTGTAACAGGTTGCAGGGTGCCAGCTCAGATTTCTTGTTGTGCAAGATCAGCTTCTTCCCAGGAGCATACAATAGACAGAGTTTTAGATTACTCTATAAAGCAATTTGTTCAGTTTCCAATTGGAAACAGAGAAAACTATCATCAGCACAGAATGTTGCCTAGTGCTCTTCACACTCTCAAAGGTTCAGTGAAGTGCCATTCTGCAAGGGCCTACTAATTTAATTTTTGAAGTACTTTCACAAATGTATGTCACTTCCTCAATATAACTTGCATTTGAATTAGTGGATGCAGTCACAAAAAAAAAAAAAAGAAAAGAAAGGTATGAAAGCCAATACAAATGATATTTTATGTTTCATTGCTGTCTTAGAGCACTTGAAATACTCTATACAAAACTCATTAGCTCCAATGCGACACTTGTTCAGACAGTATATTCACATGTGAAAACCTTGAAAACATTTATAGCTCTTGAAAATTGAAATGCAGGAGCAACATCTGGAGGAAATTCTGGGATAAACATTTCGTTACTCCCATATGCACAGAATTGTCTTTGCTGTCAGAAGCATCCTGCATATTCCAGTTGACAATCACCATATGATTTTGAAAAGTTGATTTGCTTTTATCCACAACAGTATAACCTACGCATGTGCTCGAAGAGACTTTCCCTTTAGGTCCCCATCCCTCCAGTGTACAGGTACCAAAAGTAAGGCTGTATTCCAGTCCTTGGATGAATTCACTCTTGCATGTTTATAAACCTCTATTTTGTTCTGTGCTTGTATTCAGAATATTATGTTTAATTGGCAATTATGTTGTGCCCAAAAACAAGTAGCAAAAAAAAAAAAAATCCTATGCAGGTTCATGGTATAGTGTTAAGCAATCAGAATATGTGTATGTCCTGGTTTGAGGTAAAATGAACCAATTTTCTGTTTTACAATTTTACTTTTTTAGCTGGGCCTCTTCCAACTAACTAAACTGAAATTAATGGCACATTGTTCAGAAAACTGCTCAAACTCATAGTGATAAGACCTGATTATACCGAGGATGGTATGCAGAGAGGCCCTTGCTTATACTTATTGCTATAACAACCAAGGTCAGGTAATTTCGTTATTTGCCCCGGTGAAGGGTGGGAAGAGGAAAAGCATAGAGGGGTCACACCTGTAGGGAGGAGTGGACAGGACAGGTGACCCGAAACTGACCAACTGGGGTATTCCATCCCATTCGCATCATGCTCAGTATAAAAGCTGAGGGATCAAAGGGTCAACTCTTTCTTCAGGGGCTGACGTCCAAGGAGGACCCTGCATGTTCGTCTGCCTTTGATCCTGATCCTAGCGTTCTTGACTCCAGGTCTGGAATCCAGCTTCTGTCAATCACTGAGTCCAGTTTGGGACTTTTCCTGATGCCTGTTGGTAATGTGATCGTCATCCTGGGAGCTTGATACAGTTTTGTATATACTGTATCTATTTCATTATTTTCTTTTTACTTTAATTTTAGTATTAATACTTCACTAAAGTAGTTTAGTTTTTTTTTTTTTTTCTAAACTCCTAAATCCCTTCCTCTCCTTTCTTCCTAAGGGGAGGAAGGGCCATCTGTCAATTTGGTTTTTGGTAAATTTGGCTGAAACCATGACAGTGTAGCACTTAGTGTCTAACATATCTTGCTCTAAAAAGAAATCACAACCAACTGAAGCTCCCTTTGGTGTAGTTCTCTAACAGTCTGAACAACTACTGAGATGCCTGGTAAAAGACAACAATATGAAAAAATCAAACATAAATGGAAAAAACCAAAGAACCCCTTTGTATTTTGTCAAGCTGTTTTCCCTACACATTGGAGTCATAATTCAGACTGAAGGGAACTTTGTGCTAAAAGGGGCTGATCTCCATGCAGTTCAAATTCCAAATGATGATGCTTATCTTCTCACAGTATCATTCAATGGATTTTCATTGCATTTCCAGAAATCACTATTAATTAGTCCAATAGAATGAATTCCTGAACTAACTAATGAATTTACTTTCTGTCATGATTTAGAAATCATTCTTTGTGAAAGAGTATGTAGTCTCTCACTGTGTTTAGCGTTTTGAATTCTCTGTACATGTATAGCCTTGATGATACCTGTTTTAAATATCTGTAATACTAATTTTTTGCTATGTCAGATTCCTTCTGTCTGGGAAAGAACATAACAAGGTATCAACACTCAGCAACTTCACCCTATTCAAATCATTGAAAGCACTGGCCTTTGTCCATTGACTTGTTAACATAACTTTGTTCATGCAAAAAAGGACAGAAGTTTGGACCCTGCAGATTGGAGGAGATTCATGAATGGAAAACCCCACACCCCTCTGAGGAAATACTTGGCAAAGCTGACAAAAATAGAAAAGAGATAAGACAATAAAATGCATTGTAAAATGCTAGATAATATTAAAATGTTTCTCTTTTGGATTAAAGGAAATTAAAATGGTGTCTTTACGCAATGAAAATAGATAAAGATAGCACAGCAACAAAATCCCATGCTTCTTATTTTGCAAATACAAACCGTACTGACACTGGAGTTCATCACACTAAGATAATGACCTACCATGCTACCTTTGTCATTCAGTATTAAAAGTGTCAACTTTTCTACCTGTTATTGATTTTCAACTATGAAAAAAATCGAACTACTCTTCTAGTATCTTATTTCATTGTCTGTTTTTTTTAGCAGCTAAATCTCCTGATAATACTGATTATTTCATCAAGTCTTGTCACTGACTGATTTATGCTGGTGTTAAATCAAGAAAAAAAGTTATTTTGTACTCCTTTCATTAATCCATAGGTTATATCTCTGTTCCTTATGCACGTCAGGCTTCAAAGGTACTTCTATTGTTTGGCAAAACCACAAACAGGCATCTTTCTGACAAGATGTTTGCTGTCTCAGTGCAGATTAGTGTTCTACCGAGTAGTGCACGTTCATAATTCTGCAAACTAAATATTTCTGACTATTATGTATTCCATCCCTCAATTTTTCTCAAACAAGAATCCGTGTCATAACACCTTTTAAGCTTGTCCAGATCTGCTCCTTTGAGGCATGTGTTGCCAAGGCAGACGTCTGTGATCTTTCCTCTAGCTTGAAGAAAGTGGATAAATGTTTTCCTGTTAGTCTTGAAAATATAAGACTCATTTACTACTGTTTTCCTTTTTTAAAGGAACAAGCAAGAGTTAGGTTGTCATCCGGTATAAGACAGTAAGGCTCTTTCCTCTGTTGTATGGATGCAGTATCACTGGGAAAAGAGCATGGCAGTCCCCTCTTTAAGCTCCCATAAAAAGAAATCAAAAGAGGGAATGGATTTGGGAAATCCAAGAACAATATATTCCCAGGAGACCATGGCTTTCCTTCCAGCTAAATTGATTCACCAAGCTCACTATTTTTGTGCATTATTTGAAAAATGACAAAAGCTTTTGAAAACAGATACTGGCTCACAAATGCTTTTTGAGAAACCGAACAAGGGACATGTGCACTAGAATATGAACTGAACACAGTCATTTCTAGCTTCTGTAAGACAAGTGAATGTGACTCCATAATGGAAACAATACTGGGCTGATTATACAGAATCATAAGCAATTATACTAAACAAAGCAGCATGACTCATTGTTCGGTATTTTATAGTGACATCAGTCTCAATCATATTGAATCATTTAGGTTGGAAAAAGCTTTTAAGATCATCAAATCAGACTGTTAACCTAACACTGCCAAGTCCACCACTAAGTCATGTCCCTCCAAACCACATTTACATGTCTTTTAAATACCTCCAGGGATGGTGATTCAATCACTTCCCTGGGCAGCCAGTTCCAATGCTCAGTAACACTTTCAGTGGAGAAATTTTTCCTAGTATTCAACCTAAACCTCCCTGGAGCAACTCGAAGCTGTTTTTTCCTGTCCTATCTCTTGTTACTTGGGAGAAGAAACCAACATCCAGCTCACATGGTTACAACCTCCATTCAGGTAATCCTGTAGAACATGAAAATATTTTTGCATTTTCAAAAATTTTAATCACATGGAAAACCATCATTGTGAGTACAAAATGACTCTCAAATTTCAAATAGACTAATATATTTTTCTTCCCTTTGAATAAGTTATCAAGTTGCAAGTACTGATGCTGAAGAAATCCAACTATTTTTAAAAAGAAAAGTTAGGTGACAAGGTCTGAGAAAGGATCATGATACTGAAGAATCCACTGCGTGCTCACTAAGATGGAAAGTTATTTTACCTACAGAAGCACATTATTTTTCAAAAAGACCAATGTAAATTTATCAAATGGTGGGCCTTTTTCCTCCTCCCACCCATAACCTATTTTTGTTGCTGTAATTCCAGATACAGCAAGAAATGGATGAGGAGCAAGAAAGGACTGAACATTCTCATTTGAAATTTTTTTTTTCTCTTTTTTTTTTTTTTTTTTTCCCAAGCAGAATATTTTCTTCAACTAAAACAGAAAGAGTCAACAAAGCAAACATTAAAGTTGAAATCAATTTTGCCTGTCATTTTTGTGCTAGCCTGAATACTTCAAGATGACAATAGATTAAAAAGTTCCTTTTCTGCTGAAAGTTATTTGAAGACCACATGAGCTGGCTTTGAAAAACCTTTAGTGTAATATAGAGGAAGAGACAACATAGGACTGTAACCTTTGTTTTCAAAGATAAACCATCAGAACAAGACTATGAAGCAAGTTTACAACTATGAATTTGTTCAACTTAAAAGATGGTTAATTAATATTTGACAAAGAATTTAATGACAAGTGGTTATCAACTCTAATTAGAGGCATTTGAATCAACAAATTACAGAAAAAAAAAAGAGGAAGACAGATATCTTAAAAAGATATTTATTAAAAAAAAAATTAAAAAAGATATTTAAAAGAAATTTAAAAAATTATTAAAAAAAGTTATTTATTTTTTAAAAAATATTTATTTGAATTTGTCCATTACAATAATATCTAGAAATGGGAGATAATTAGTTCTGTCTTACAATAGTTATCCTGGGTTTATTCTCAATTAATCAGTTTTTTCCCACCAAACACAGGAATTTTTGAGCAATTTTTGAGCAATTTTTGAGACACACTAGGATGAAGTTGTGTTTCAGGATAGAAACATGAAGTTAACTTTTGCATGCTTTTATTTAACTCATTGCCGTCTTATAGGTGGAATGCATTTTTTTTTTCACCATGTAATTTTATAAAGACTCTCTTAAACCTGATACTTATTTTAGAAAAAGTTTCATAGTGATTTCTGTGAATATGTAATGAGAATCCCATACTACTAAAAATATTTTTATTAAGATTTAAATGCTGTCAGTAAGTAACGTATTGAAAATAGATTCTAGTTTCATATGACAACAAAAAACAGTTCATGCACTCTAACTTGCTGTTAATGTACACATTTGGGGTAACCCCTTTGGGCAAAACTTGTAGACTAAAATAGACCTTGCTCTAGTGGAGACAGAAACTTTAGCTTTAATCCTCGAGCAAAGCATTAGTGGCTTAAAGGATTTAAACATCTGTAAAGGATCCCCACAGGAGTATAATTATACTGTTATCACTACATTGCCGTTTATGTAATTTGCTTCTCTCCTCCTTTGCTAATTGTTCAGCTCTGATGTCTATAGCATTTTTGAAATATCTATACAGCACATGCATCATGTTTGTAATTTTAAATTTTTTGGGGTGCAATCGACATGGTGCCATTTATTCAGAATGTCAACTGGTGGTAACATCTTCATTTCTAAAACACTAATTTTTTATATCTTGGCTGTTGCTTTTGCAAAAAGAATTACACTTTTAATTTTATTGCATTACATTTATCTTAAGTAGACTGCATTAGATATCATTCTATGAATACATAGTACTTGAACTACGCACGTAAATTTATGACCCAGGAAACTATAGGCCAGTCAGTCTCACCTCTGTGCCTGGCAAGATCATGGAGCAGATCCTCCTGGAATCTCTGCTAAGGCACATGGAAAATAAGGAGGTGATTGGAGACAGTCAACATGGCTTCACCAAGGGCAAATCCTGCCTGACAAACTTGATGGCCTTCTACAATACTGCCACGAACTTGATGGACAAAGGCAGAGCAACAGACGTCATCTACCTGGACTTAAGCAAAGCGTTTGACACTGTCCCGCATGACCTCCTAGTGTCCAAATTGGAGAGTCATGGGTTCGATGAATGGACCACTCGGTGGATAAGGAACTGGCTGGATGGCCGCACTCAAAGAGTTGTGGTTAATGGGTCGATGTCCACGTGGCGGCCAGTGACGAGTGGTGTCCCACAAGGGTCAGTACTGGGACCAGTACTATTTAACATCTTTGTTGGAGACATGGACAGTGGGATAGAGTGCACCCTCAGCAAATTTGCCGATGACACCAAGCTCGGTGGCGCGGTTGACACGCTGGAGGGAAGGGATGCCATCCAGAGGGACCTGGACAGGCTTGAGAGGTGGGCTAATGCAAATGGCATGAAGTTCAACCAAGCCAAGTGCAGAGTCCTACACCTGGGACGTGGCAATCCCAGGCACAAATACAGGTTGGGCAGAGAATGGCTGGAGAGCAGCCCTGAGGAGAAGGACTTGGGAGTGCTCATGGATGAGAAGCTCAACATGAGCCGGCAGTGCGCGCTGGCAGCCCAGAAAGCCAACCGTATCCTGGGTTGCATCAAAAGAAGTGTGAGCAGCAGGTCACGGGAGGTGATTCTCCCCCTCTACTCTGCGCTTGTGAGACCCCACCTGGAGTACTGTGTCCAGTTCTGGAGTCCTCAACATAGAAAGGACATCGAACTGTTGGAACAGGTCCAGCGCAGGGCCACCAAGATGATTAGAGGGATGGAGCACCTCTCCTATGAGGATAGGCTGAGAGAGCTCGGACTTTTCAGCCTGGAGAAGAGAAGGCTCCGGGGAGACCTTATTGCAGCCTTCCAGTATCTGAAGGGAGCCTACAGGAGAGCTGGGGAGGGCCTCTTTGTCAGGAAGTCTAGTGACAGGACGAGGGGTAATGGTTTTAAATTGGAAGACGGGAGATTTAGATTAGATATTAGGAAGAAATTCTTTACTGTGAGGGTGGTGAGGCACTGGAACAGGTTGCCCAGGGAAGTTGTTGATGCCCCATCCCTGGAAGTGTTTAAGGCCAGGCTGGATGGGGCTTTGAGCAACCTGCTCTAGGGAGAGGTGTCCCTGCCCATGGCAGGGGGGTTGGAACTTGATGATCTTTGAGGTCCCTTCCAACTCTAACCATTCTATGATTCTATGATTCTATGATTCTATGACTGACTACAAAAATGTTTGTATTCATTGAACGCAATATAGCACAAAGAATTTTATCACAAAAGATGCACGTGTTGTAACTGCCTATATTGCATGCCAACCAGGTCATTATCTCCGACTTTAATTTCATATGGTACCTTTAAGTTTTGTTGTGGGTTTCACAATGCTTTCATTTCAGAAGCATTTTCCAGAGCAGAAAATCTGTACTATCTTTTGGAAAATAGAGACTCCAATCTCATAACAACATTACTGAAGTTAGTTATCAGTTATGCCACAGATAATTCAATCTAATTAGTCCAGCTGTAGCACTGGATGATCCTCTTTGTATAATTGCCAGATAAATATGCTCCAGGGTCAGATACTGCCAGTAGAGCAATTTGGACTGGTCACATGGCACCTTGCCAAGAGGATTTGGCTCTTATACCTTTTATTAATTTGTCGTTTTGTTCTGCTTACAAAGAACTTAGAATAAAAAGATCCTGATGGGAAAAAAAAAAGAAAAAAGAAAAAAGAACGGAAAGAAAAGACAGCATTATTTGGAAAAGCCCCAATATGAAGTTGAAGGAGTTTTATCTGGAAACTCAAATTTTGTAGGGCATTCCCGGAGGACAAGTGTTTAGGGTAATGACTAAAAAAGGCACAGATTAATAAACAGACCCAAACCTCTCTGTCACTCCCCTTCCCTTTTCTTCCTCCCCAAATACACAGAATTGAAATGATCTCTGACTATTATTTCTGCTTAGAAATAAGTTCTCTCTCAATTTTCTGATGCGATTTCCAGTAAAAAATGCATTAAGGTAAGCTTTACCTTTGCCCTAGCATTGTTTTACATTGGTGCAACTCCTTTGATTTCACTGATCTCTTTTTCACACTGGTGCAATATCAAGTCTAAAACTGGACGTATGAGACGCTAGGGTCTTGTTTGGGTAGCATTAGATATAGAACAAAACCGAAAGCACCTATGTAAAAGTGTTAAATACACTGTACTAGTCAGTACCATCCCACCTGAAAGGCTCAGAAAAGGCAATGATGACCCATCAAAATCAAGGAAAACTCCCCTCCCAAGAGATAACTCTTCCTCCCAACCACCGAGGACTGTGCTTCGGCACTCGTGTCTTTTTCCTCCCTCAAAACACTGCATTTGTAAGAGCTAATAATTTAAAGACACATACAAATAAGTAAATAAATAAATAAATATCTAAAACTTCACACCAAGAGTGGCATTTTTGATGTGTTGTAATCCCAGGAAAAAAGTTTCCTGCTTAGTGGTATTTGTCATGTATCTCACCTCCCCTCCAACCTCATAACAAGCTTAGTAGTCAGCTAATGAAGTTGTAGGGGTTCTTTTGTTTGTTTGTTTGTTCGTTGTTTTAAATCTGAGCAATCAAATAATTTAAAATGTACTTTAGCCAAGAGGATCAAGAGCAGCTGATTATAAATAAATTAGTGTCCCTCAATCAATAGTCATTCACCTCATCTGGATAGCCAATATTCTGAGTTTAAATTCATAATGAGAGTAATTAGATATTGCTGTAAGAAAGTTCACTTCAGACTTGTTGCTTTGCACCCAGTCAGTGATATGTAAAACAAGCAAAAGCGCAACACTGATTAATGAAAACTATATTATTTAAATTAACAAACAACAGACATTTGTAATACCTCTCTTAAGTTTCCATAAAGAAAAGGCAGATTTAAGTGACTTTCATGACACAATACCTTATACAGGGGAGGAATTTGTGGACATGTGGATTCATTTATGGAAGTAAAAAGAAAGAGATGAGACAGAAAGTACTTGTAGCAAAGCCCTAAGAGAAAGTTCCAATGAAAAATGGAATAAAATTAGAAAGTCAACAAAGAGGGAAATTACCTACTGATATTCTAACTGTATCATGCTCTGTGAATACATTGTTTGCAAAGGAGTAGAAGAGCAAAGAATTATGTGACTATCATGAAATTCTCATAACGGAAAACAATCTAAAAGATCGTAACACTTTGCCTAACTTTTCTTGGGTAGAAAAGGGCAAAATGTCTCCCCCACATCCCCACACAAAAATTGCATAGTTTAGCTCTAACTTCTTGCATACCACCCTTGGTATGCTCTTGTGACGAGAGGGGGAGGGGAGAGGAGAAAGACTGTTAGAATGAATATCTTGAAGCACTGATGATGGCAAAATAGATTCAAGAGAACCAGTCCAACCACAGGCTGAAGAAAAGAACCCGAAGGGGAGCAGTGGGAGTTTTTATTTTGTCTTTCACCATCTTTTGCTCTTTAGTCTCATATTTTGCTACAAGGTCACTTAAACTAAGCAAGCTGCACATCAGCCACAATTTCAGAAACCTCAATATTTTCCCTCTTGGCCCAACGAACACAATCTTAAATAAATCTTTGTTAAATACAATGAGGTAAACTTCTTCTGCCTATAAATCCAGAGAGAGAAATGGAAAAAAGCGTTTTAGGATCCTTACAGAAAGTATTTGAAATATGAAACATAATGTGCATCATCTGATTTTTTTTTTCTCTTTTTTTTTTTTTCTCATTCCTTATGCCTCTAATAAAGTCTAAATGGATTTTAATGATAGTTCTTACAATGGAACTAAGCCAGCGTAACTTAAAATAAAGCTCTGAAGCATGCTTAAGGTTAATTTTATAACAATAAAAATATATTATTTCTTGGTGAGCCTGAGACAGGATTATCTGATACATTTTATTTATTCACATACTTTTGTTACTAAGAACCATTTATAACTATTAAGAATTTAAATTTAATATAGAGCCACAAGTTCAGATTTGGGAGGTTGCTGTCCCCTATAAATCTATGAGATTCCGCTCTCCCAAAGTATTATAAAAATGGAATCCTTTGTTGTTCTGTTTTGAAGTAAAATAATTTGAAAATATTTTAGAGAACTCACAGGACTATTTTGTAAAAAATCATTACAAAAATCTGTGCATAAAAATTACAAGTTTTCCAATCTCTACTATATTTTACCATGAGTAAACATAACCCACTGCTATAAATCATGACACTCCAGTTAAATTGCTATAAACTAGAAATTATCTCTAGCATTAGCTAGAATTTCTGACTTAAAGTGAATAATTAATGTCAGCTGACTGAACCATAATCTGAGACATCTTATTTACTACTTCGTTTGCAGGATGTATAAAAACATGCATGCAGATTAAGATGAGCCAATTTTCAGATTACGACTTCTGGATTTTATGCAATTTTTAATGTACATAAAGAAATTGTACATTAGCAGCAAATAGGTGTAAACTATACAAATATTAACTTTTCTTCGACCAAGTTAGAAAAGATAATGAGAAACTACATCAAAGGTTTGTCTCCATTTTAGATGCGTTTTGTTTAAACAATACATTTGTATACATTACTGATGGATTTCACCTTCATATAGGCCATAGCACCTCATTCTCTTCCTTTTGACCCCACTCCAGCTGAAACAACACATGATGGTGCCCATTCCTGACACTGAGTGTTCTCTCGCTGCCAGCACAAATGAAAGCACATTCTGTGAAAAACAGCTTAAATTAGAGTAGTGCTATCATGATCCATCTCTTGCACGGCATGAGACAAGACAGAGGTCTGGGAGGAGGAGAGGTCTGCTCCAACAGTGGACTGCTATATCATCCCAGTCCTGTGACACCTTTCTGTTGGGTGTCTGTTCACTTCGCATCTGACTTCTCAACTCAGAGAGAGGACTTCCCAGGACAAGCTATGCAGAAGAGTGCCTAGAAAAAGGCAGTGTGGGCCACAAAAGGCTGTTGTAATAGCTGCATCACAACATTAGAACACAGACTGAGAAGAGGCAATATTGATACACAGCTGTCTGTTACCAGACATCACAGTCTGACTATGTTGTGGGTTTTTTTTTAAAATAGATTGACTGTTGACATAACCAATTAGCAAAATTAAATCTCTTGTAACTTGGTATTATTTAAAAATATCTATTAAATTCTCCTGAACTGTGCATCCGGAGATATAAAAACTATTTCCCTGGGCAAAAAATCAATTTGATTTAAAGATGATGTGAACGTAGTGAATATGTAAATGGAAGATTTAAAAAAGAAAAAATGAAAATAAAATTAAACAGTGATAAAATCTAAAAATGTATAGGTAGGCATGCTAGAGAAATAATCAGTTCTTATCTGAAAACAGCTCTTTTCTTTTTTCTAAAATGTATTTCATGTCCTTTCATGTCCTCTTTGGATAATCTCTGTGCAGTATTTAGAAGCAGCAAAACATCACACAACATAAAAATCTTAGGAGTGTCGAGAAGCACATGCACTAGTCCCACAGGATCAGTGTAGCCACTGCTGCACTCTCCTCCTGACTGTCTGACCACCCTCCTCCCCTGAAGGTAGGTCTGTGGGGACAACTTGCCCTCTCAGGGCCAGATCTTCCCAACAGGACACAGCTAATGGCTCCAGAGACTCTTTCAAATCCATGTTTTTTCATCAGTCCTTCCTCCAGATACCTGTATCTTGCCTTATCACACCAGTCAACTACATGCTGGATGCCTCATGAGCATTGAGGACAACAGAGCAGGTAGTGCATAATAGCAGGTACAACTTCTTCACACACACAAAGTCACTTCTTTATATCATACATTGTCTTCTTGTCTTGCCTACGAAAAAGTTTCCAAACGATATCTTTTCTTTGATAAGAACCATCTGAAAACATCAGTTATTAGCAGCATATATTCAAAGTCTGACACATATCTTTATGCTTCATACACTTTTTTTCAAGTGTACCTCCATATAACAATACAGACATTTTACCTGCACTTTGATTGGTCTTCTAATGGATTGGTGAAACCCTGCCATTTAGCCTATGGTCTAACCACTTGTAAATTACAATATTAATTTCCTCATTAGTTCTATCATACAATTACAATAATCAAACTTCTCTTTTTTAAGTCCTCATAGATTGCTTAGTTTACAGTTTAAAGTGTGGCATTAGGGCTTAGATGGTGAGCTGAGACATTAACATACATATGGCAAGTGTTTCTGATAGTGTTAGGTTCCTACTTTTAGATCAGCTTCACAGATTACCAAAAGCAGAGCTTTCAGAGATATCAGTGGCAGCAGTGAAATGGACACTGCCACATCAGGATTGTCAAACCAAAACCCTCAGCAAACCTGCCATATAATTATTATCCATCTATGACACATTAAGAGCACTGCTGTCTGGGGCAAAAAAATCGGTTTTCCACAGCAGAGTTCAGTTGCCTTCATCACATGGTCATCATTTCGTAATCCCCAGCCACATTTGTATTTTATCTTGTACAACAAATGTATAAGGGGTAACACGGGCAGCATAGTTCACTCTATGTTTCCAATTCATTCTTTGAATGCAGTACAGAAAGCAAAAGCTCTTGTGGAGCCATAGCATGAAGAAAATGTAATCTGAGCACATAGGACAAATTAAGACTCTGTCTCAATTCCTAAACACTGAGTTTGTGAAGTTAATAATGCTCTTTGATACAGGTAGCAGCCTAGAAAATTAGTAGAGAAAAATCAATTGTCTTCTGACATTTCATAACATGACACTCTGCACCATCACTAGTTCAGAACCTTTAGCTTTCTGGACCTTTGGTGTTTGAGAGGGTGGGGTGTCTGATAGCATTAGTTAGCAGCCTCTGAGAAGAGGTGTTACACAGCAGGAGACAGTAAGCAACAGGATGAATTCGTGCTTCCTTCCAGCTTTGTAATGCAGTCCTCAGCCCACTAATTGCAGCTTCTTTTTTTACTTGGTCTCATTTTCTCCTTGCCCTGACTGTTTACCTTGCTTCCATCCTTTCTAACCTAATCACTACCTGCTTCCCATCCTCTTGTGACCTGTCCTCATAGGGTGCTAGTCAGGGTGCATCCTCTGTCTTTATTCTTCAGACACTCCCCCCTCTCAGAACTCCTTGCCTTTCTCCTTTAATTAATTCATTGCTGCTTACTGGCTCCAGCATTCCTTTCCCCAGTCTCCAACCTCCCAGACTAATAGCCTTTCTGATTTCCATTTTCCTTTTCTCTCACCACTCTGCTCCTTTGTCTCACTCTCCTTTCCCTTTAATCTCTACTTTCAGTCTCCTCAGTCAGTCCTCTCAGCTACCTACAGCTCCCTGCCTTGAATCCCTCATTTCAAAGTCTTATTTGATGGCTTCAAGGTATAAGAATTATGGTATCACTGGGAAACTCTCGACGAGATTATTGGTAACAGTTTCTCTGACAAGTTTCATGCTGCTCTTTAGCACTCAGGAACACCAACTAGAGAAGGTTAATTTTTTACACTATTACAGTTATACTTGAACAGCCTTATCAGCTCTAGTGGGATGGCCTGCCAGAGGACTCTCTCTCAGACAGTGATTTTGTAGAGTAATATTTCAGAAACCCTTATTTGTTTAAGAAAAGGCATTGCTTAATATAGGATTCCCTGAACTGTTCAATATCGCAAAGTACCAATTCCTCACTTTCTTAAAAATTCAAATGATTTTGGTAAAGCTTTGCTTGTTTTCGTGCTCAAGGTGAGAAACAGTCCATATTGTACATAAAATTTCAGAGCAAAAAGTCTGGTAGAGTTGTTACAAATGGTCAAGAGAGGTTCACAAGTTGGGTAGCCCCGAGTGCTATTAATGGAGAGGTGCAAGCAGCCTTGCCCACGCAGCAGTTGCAGGCAGACCAGACTCTGCAGCTGCCGACGGTTTAACTTGTGAAGCTTCGGTTTATCACTGTGTAGACTTCTTACTACCTTCTAACTGACACTACAGGAAATTTTCCTCACAAATCATCACCTCTGATTTTCTGTAAAGATACACAGATATACAAGATGCACATTATTCTTCCAGCCATAGGGAAGCTGGTCTGATTGATGCTCATGATAAATGAATGCAAATAGACATTAACCAAAAATTATTATTACACAATAATTATTTGAGCTTCCGCAAAGGCTGAAGTAATTTCACTTTCCTATTTACAAATCCAGAAGGGATCTTCAAATTTGTTACAAACTATGTAAACAAGAGCACCATCCTGCAAAATCCTAAACTTGGAATTCTTCAAACAATTTGTAATGGTCTCTTTCCCACATTTGACAGCAAGCACTTGCTGTAAGAGATCTTGGCCTTGAAAACAACTGTCACATGTATGCAACACCTGAAGGCCTAACAAGTTTCAGATGGTTTGAAGAAAGCTTTCCTTGGTATTTTGAAGTGAGGATAATGGAAGGGAAAAAAAAAAAAGATGGGAAGAACAGGAAGAGGAGGGAAGGGGAACTGCAGACATAAGCAAAAAGAGGATTGGAAAAATTCTATCTAGGTAGGGGCACAGAGCATACAGGGTTAAAACTGTAACCACCACAATTGTTTTCCGTTAGGAGCCTGACACATTTCTTTTGGAATTCACTTTGAATAGTTTCAGTTATTAATGTTCTGTTTTTCTTAATGATTGATAAACAAATTTTTTGTGGGTCTGTCACTTAGCCAAATACAAGAGGAAAAAATAGTTTTTGTCCCCAGAAAGTGAATCAAAGTGACTCTAAAGACACAAAAGTGTGCTACGGTTGTTGCAGTGACTAGAGTCAACTATTTTACTAGACAGAAGATGTGGCAGCCAGTTCAGTGCTAGCCACCCGTCTGAGCAACCTGCTAGCTTCGCGAGGGAGGTGAGCCATCCAGGCAGATGTTTGTCCTCCCTACCCAGCCAATGCTGCCAGTTCCACAAGCAGAGTCTGAAAATTGCTTTTCCCCACATTACAATCGATGCTGTTGCATTGGCGAAAGCCATGGTATAGATGCTGCTTTGTTTTCAAAGAACCCCTCTACCTGGTCTAGTATATCCCACTCGGGAAAGTAGTCAGGTAGTTGCTGAGAGTTGCTGCTATGTAAAAAGCTACATAGTTTGATTATTTGGACTGGTTGAATTGTTTGGATTTTGGAAGGAAAGGTTTTCATATAAGAAAATGTAATTAAGGAAGAGAGTAACATAGAAGAGCTACTGAGTTAATTGTGTGCAACTTTAGCTGCTGAATGGAAAACTATGCAGATGTAGATTGAATTGATATGGACGATTCAGGCAAGAGTAGTTTTGTGCAATAGATATTTCTTGTTCTATTCTTTTTGGAATTAGGAGCATCTGTGAGGTGTAGAAATTAAAAAGAAAAAAGAATACAACAAAGCTGTACATCTGAAATTCTAGCAGTCCATAAACAACAAATGCAATTTCTGAGCACAACAATACTTACTTCAGAAATATTATACTCAAGCCTAAAGACTTGAGTAAAGCTTAAATCTATTGCATGGATGCAATCAACCAACTTGTAGATGTGGTTACAATTCAGATGTCTGGCTGAAACTCTGAAAGGCTGGAAAGCTATAAACAGCACACTGAGTCGGGTTAGGAGAAGGGGCACTAAACAGAAACTCCTTTTGGTGCAAGACAGAGCACTGGCAGGCAACAGAGACTACAGGCATGCACATGCTGTACTCTGTGACTGCACTGCTTCTCCCTTCAACAAAACGAGATGAGCCACGTGGTTTTCTTATGTGTTATAATATGTTATATGTGATGAGCCAATAAGCACCTGAAAAGTAACAGTCACTGTAACTATAATACTAGAAGGCCTGTAGTCATTTATAGTCCTCATCTGCTATCCTGTTTTGCAATAAGCTTTAATATATTTTGGTAGGTTTTATAAATTCTACTGCTGAGATTAATTTAACCCAGCAGAAATTATGGCAACAGTAACTTGCGCATCTTGTATGTATCTTTCAATATTTTATTGTTTTGACATAGAAAGAGTAATGTGAAAGGTTTAATTTGTTTGAAATCCTTTAGTTTTTATTCTGCATATCTTGAAGTATTAAATCTGAATATCGGATTATTGCTCATGGATAACAACGGATGCATATAAAGCTCATAGGCTTGATAAAATCTCATCATCATAGTCAACTTAATTCCATATACATTAATATCATTGTTTTTTTCATGCTTGCAGCTCTCATATAAGGTATTCCTGCAAAACCTAGTAGAATTGCTTAGAGATTTTCCACAGATTTAACTAAGCTCTGCAACTGCAAAAATAACTGTAAGTGGAGCTCAATTTCCCAAACACCTAATGTGGGCAATATTCCTTACAAATCAAGGAGTGTAGTAATCACACATAACCCCCAAAATGTTTACTTTAAAAGCGGGAGAGAGAGCAAGCTGTCATTCAATACAGAAGACGGTGGCAAAATTCAACCTTATGCTCCTATTAGTTTAATAAAGTAGTTGATATTGCAAAGGGTACTGATTTCATCTAGAAAATCAATAAAACGTTATTTTAGCATTGCAAATACAACAAAAATAATTTTTTTATATCAAAATTACAACTAAAGAAAATGGTAAGAACTAGGAAATTCAACACATGTATCAATATCAGCAGCTTCAGAGGGACAGCTTTACCGAAGTTGAAAGAAGCACTTGCAAACAGGGTGCTTGAATTAAATGAAGAAAATATTACTAAAGCAAGCAGGGTAACTCCCACCACGCTGAAGGGATTTGCATATGAAGGAAAATTTAAATTTAATTCAGTTTCCATTTTACATACCTATCATGCTGAATCAGACAGTAAAATCTCCTATTACCTGAACACAATCTACTTTGAGAACTACCAGTTCCAGCAGCATTGCACAGTACCATTACAAACTACTGAATGTGAACTTCAAGGCATCTGAATTGAATCAGTTCTGTATGTGCGTTCATTAAATATTTAAAACTTGCATTTATGCAATGGTTAAACTGTTTCTTATTTTTTAATTTCAGCTTTTAACTGTCAATAGTAATTCTCAAAGCATTAAGTACAAACATATTTAATCCTTACATGTAGCTGAGAACCTTGAGAGACTGTGTTACACTTAAATTCTATCAAAGGATAATTGCCATGAAGGAGTATAAAGTAGCACTGAGATATCATAGCTTTTAAAAAAATCCACTACTGAAGTTCGTCAGATATCTGCTTTGCAATGTTCAAAACAAGAACAAAAAGCTGGATACACTTACCCTCGGTACCAATAAGCAAGAACATATAGAAGCAGCAGTCAGATGTCATATCGGTCCCCCAGCAATTCAAAGAATAAAGTCAATGAACGTTGTCCCTTAAATTGCACACCAGCCAGGCGCTGCTCGTACAGTCTGCTTCTGACAGCCTTCAGCAGTGCGTGAAGCAAGCTCCCTGCTCTCCCCTGCCTTCCTCCCTTACTCTCCTTCGTGTTAGGTTTCCCTCTTTCCCCCTTCTCCGGCACACACATACACACACACAAAAGTTTCTGGGAGCACACCAGCTCCTCAGGCTTTCCCTCACAGGATGGGGTCGGGTCTGCTCTGCTCTGCGGCAGGCAAAGGCTGGGCTCTGTGCGTGAACACGGCTCTGCCCCAAGGAAAGCTGCTGCTGCACAAAACACAGTCAGGTCCAGAGAATTGTCATCAATAGTCCATTTTTTTTTTTTTTCCTAATCTTTTTTTTCTTAGGTTGCAATACTGCGAGAGGCCTGAGAAGTGCAGTTTTATTTAGGCAAAACTGAAACCAAAAATAGTTTAGATAAAAACCAGTGGTTTCTAGAGTAAGGGGAACTGAAATTTATAAACACAGACCCTTTGTAGCAATCCAGTCACTCACTGAAATACAAAGAAGTGCACAATGTAATTTATTTCCAATAACAGCATGTCACTATTTTTACACATTAACCACTCCTCACAACTAATGCTAAAGAAAACAACCTGAAAAAGTAGAGGGATGTTTGGAAACATGAGAATAAGATTTTTCACAGATTTCCTCCTTATTTAAATACTTCAAGACATTTCTGCCTGGCCCTTGACTTTAATGTTACCAGTACATTATGGTATACTCCATCACATACAGTCACATAGTTAAAAGTCTTTTTTATGATGTGAAGGCTAACACCCATTAGCACAGCGAGATATATTTCAAAATAAGTTGGTCAGTTGAGATGAACTTGAGCAAGGAGCTAAATTTTACCCGCCCTCAAAGACATTCAGAATTTTTAAAATATATTTTTATTTTTTTAAAAAAAGAGCTTGGTAAATTCAACAGCTTGCCAGGATGACAAGGGTCAGGGATCATGGGTAACATGATAGCAGTTATGTTGGTTACCTAAGGAAGAAAACCTCACAGACCAAGGAAATATGTGCATGCACAACACATACATGAGATGGTGAAAAATACATAGTCAAAAGCAAAGTCCACATTGTAACCGAGTTGTCTGTTATGAACTGCCAGTCTTTCGATCTCTATTATAAAAGAATACAAATTATAGAAGGAGTTAAATCAAAAAGTTCTTGTCTATGGAAGCTCCAAGACATACGCTGACATCTACTGTACCAACACCAGTAATAGGTAGCGTACAGGCAAAAATAAGTTAAATGGATTATGGACCCATAAAAAATTCCTTTTATAAGGTGGGGAGTAGTTTTTGAGCATGTCAACTAAAACTACACTTGTCTCAAGTCTTAAGCTAATACCTAGATACCCTAGGGCTGATGCCTCATCTGAAAACTTCCAGCATGGGAATATATACTTTCAGATAAGTGTTACTAGTGAAGTTCTAGCATCCTGTAGTCTTTCTTCCTAAAGTTCACATTAGGTGCTACATAGAAGGAATTTCATAGAAGTAAACAAATCATAGTTGTATATACATCACCATTGCAAGTGTCACCATTAAAACTAAAAATACACTAAGCTGTAAATCATTGCTGCTGTAGAAATAAATTATAATTCCTTTCCAGCTTAAAGGAAAATTTTTTCTTACCCACAGACTGTAGCTACTCCCTTGGAGGTTAACAAATATTTTACCTCAATCTCTGACTTTAGCAGGCTCAATGTTACAGCTGATGAGCTTCAAGCAGATTCAGTTCAGGTGGGAACAAAGTTATCTCCAGGTTTTAGTCTATGTGGGACAGTACAAACTCTACCTGTTATCACACTGCTCCAAGAACTGAGGAATATGTGTCTTGGAGACATTTCTGCTCTTTCTTAATGTGGGAGTTTTCCTTAGTTTAATTAATAGTTTCAAAGATGCTTTATATCATGTATTAAATCAGAGACCTATAAAATGATAGGTATGTTGATGGTGATTTTATAACTAAGAGTTGCTCATTAAGCAAAGCTGAAAATACTAACAAAATTGTCAGCTCATTTACTGTCCTAATGAAACACAAGAAGTGCAGAATGAAGCACTGAAAATAAAATTGGGCCCACATTGCCATCCGTAGTCATGAAGATGATCTAGTTTACAGTTAGAATCAATAGCCCAAGAAGTCAACCTCTTGCTTTCTCAGTCATTTGATAGCCACGCTTTATGGTTTGTACTATAGCAATATGAATAATTAATGTAAAGATAAGGCTTCAGAACATAGCACTTTAAATGTAAATCCTCCACTATGTACATCAATCACACAATCCAAAAGATTTAACTGTGCAAATGAACGTAATTGTCTTAATTATATTTAATTTACATTGCTTTCAAAGTTCTGAAGGTATGCTTTACAGACAGTGTAACTGAGGATAGGACATTTCTATTTTACAGGACAACCATTACCTTTGGAAGATATATTCCTTATTTAACACCTACATCCAGGTTTCCTGAGTTGAAGGCAAAATAACCTAAAGGACCTCTTAGAAAAAGTACACGAATGTCTCATCACAGAAAGCTAAGAAAAAATCTCATCTACAGCACCTCTTTCCAAACAGTAAGGAGTACTTTGGTACTTTTGTCTAACTCTCTATCTCACACACTTGTGACTCAAGCAGTATTGTACAGTATTGTAAGAATGTGTCATCTTTTCATAAAGATTCCTCTTCCCCATTGCACAGATTTAATAGGATTTACCTCCCCAGAAACTGAAGGTCCTTGAATACCTGGCCAAAAAGGCTAACCACACAGACATCTTTGCTGTAGGGCCTCCTGACTTCTCTTTCACCTCTCCAGACCCTCTTTATCAGCACAGCCACAGCTGAGTTGAGGTTACTGACATTTGCATCTGGAAAAGGGGAGGGACTTTCCTCTGTTGGAAAAACTACCTGAGTTAGGTGTTCTATCCTGAAGGGCTTTATTACAGACACAGTACAGAAATTTTTTTTTCAGTATATATGTATATCCAACAAATTCCTCAAAACAGAAACTAGTTCTATCAACATGATTTCAAACTAAAGCAACTGTACAAAGCTCGGCTTTTGTGCCAGCTCCCAGCTGCAGAGCAATCCTGACTCCCTTGCTAGGTCTGTGGTTGTAGCTTCGGAGGGGAACATGGGCAGCAAGTTTCTCTGCTCCACAGGAAAAAGGCCAACAAAAAAGGAGGAAGGATTCGGGGATGACTATTTGTCCCTTACATGTCTTTTGTTGTTTGTAATTGAGACACTAGGTTGGCTGTGGACAGTGATGTACAAGTACCAGTACAAGTACCAGCTAGCACTGAGCTCATCAAAATAATTTGTTTTCTTCTGCAAAAGGTACCCTCAGCTGCTGGGGGGTTTGGTGGCTGTGTCCAGTTCTCTTTCTGTACCTGCTATGGGAGAAGGACTCAGTCAGAGCAAACCTAGTCGCTACCTCCTTCATTTTCCCCAGTTTTCTCCAGATGTCTCTTCCAGCTGGGTGTTTTGACTAAATCAAATAAAAGCTCACCAGCATGCTTGACTCAAAGCTGACGCTGGAATGCAGAGGGTACATTCTTTCAAAATAACCAAATGTTTAAGCTTTGCTGATGATGTCTTTTCTTCATCAGCCATCTTCAGTCTTTTCACTGATTAAAAATTTTAACAGGATTTCTATGATCATGTATGATTACAAGAATGATGTTAATAGCTTTGGTAAGTTACTATACCATTTGGGAATGTCATAGGAATTATATATGACATCCTGTTTTTTCAATGTTACTCGTTTTCCATGGTAACTCTGTCATATTTGGGGGATTGCAAATTTTGTTTTACAGCACCTTAGCTTCAAGAAGAAAAGGCAAACTTCCCAAATATGAATAGCTGAATAGACAACGTCAGAAAACATGGAGCTCATAAAATGTTCATTAGCAACATGTTTACATATTTTAATTTGAGACAATATCAAACATGATCAATGTCAGTTAAATCATACTTTGATAGAATGAACTCTAAAAAGGTGCAGCTTGCCAAATTTTGAGAAGGCAGGGGGTTTTGATAACTCAGCTATGAAAGCCTTCATGTTAGAGAATTATCAAAACCAACTTTAAAGTCAGAGAGAAACAGATGTGTGGCACCAGAATGGTCATACACTTGGGCTCTCATGTGGATTAAGAAATTATCCTCAATGCACTCCAAGAGCCTTCTGCGCTGCTTACAGCTTGTTTACTCATCTATGCCTTTACATGTGAACCCACAAAGCTCACTGCAAGGTAGAAACTGAATTGAGGACGTATTTAACTAAGATTCAAGGAAAGGAACAGCCAATAGACATTTTTCACATGCTACTGAGAAAACAAACAAATAAACAAAAAACCCAAAACCTCCAAACCCTCATATGAACTGAGAAGGAAGAGGAGGAGTTACATTATGAGGAAACAGGCTTTATCAAAAGACAAGTATGTAATATAAGAAGACATCATCGAAAGTAGGAACCACAGAAATGAAGAATGCACTTGAGAGATTATTTGTAGAACTATCCATATCTGCAGTTTGCCATGGCACTGTTGTAAAAAAAATAAACTCTGTAAAATGAACCTGCCTTTTGTGAAGTAGGTATGATTTCCAATGCAGTGACTTTTATATAATACCTTAATTTACAATTCTAATTCTGTATTTCTGCAATGGCATATGGAAAACAGAACAGAAAAAGCAGAAGGGAGCTGTGAAATTCAGAAATCCCAAGGTCATCACTATATAATACAATTATAATTTATATATATTATACAATATAATATAATTACAAGTGACCAGTCAAATAATATCGTCCTAATGTTAGTAAGTATCAAGGACCAACACTGGCTGGGGATTTGAGTTCGTTGTTACGGGTGCTGTTTAGCTTTGCGCTTTTATAGAGATACAAATTTGATGCAATCAACAGAGAAAGCATAGCACTAATCTGCAGCTTTTGAGAAGTGTAAAATGAAAATTACTTGACAGAGCTAGGAAAGATGTTGGGTTTGGGAACAGTTGGTAGCCTGTGGTGAAGGAGCTTATATTAACAGAGATTTTTTTTTATTTAGGTAAGCTTTTCTTTCTTCCCTCCAACTAAACTTTGCATGAAAAAAAAATCAATATTTCTATGAGCCACTTGAGCCAAAATGAAGAATTGATTTCAAAAGTAATCACACAGTTGTAAAACACTAGGAGCAATTCAAGCAGAGAAAACATTTTCAAAGTAACTGTGCAGAATGTGTGGCTAAACCATAGGGAGTTATGACCTCCAGCTTCTTTCTTGTTTGTTTTCTGATTTTATTTTGAAATACAGCTGAAACTGCTAGGTTTGCAAGGCTGAGCAATTTTTTTACAAAATCAACATTTCAAATAAAAATATCTGGTATTTTCCCCAACTCTTTTGCTGACCAACATTTTAAAAATCTTTTTTCTCCTGGAAGATATTTTTTCATAATTATCTTGAGTGTTCTAATACCATTAAGAATATGAAGTATAATCCTGATGGACAATGAGATAACTTTAAACAATGCATTTAGCATGCTTTTTAATTTTATCCTGGGTGAATTCCATGCTAATTCTAGAAAATATCCTCGTGGTGGGGATAATAAGACCAAATTCCTAGACAAGTGCTGGAACCACTAACATTGCAATCGCATGCTATACCTTGCACGCTTTTTCTGGCTCTGTTGGGGATTATATTTTGTTCAGAAATATAGGTTCAGTAAAAGAAACCGTTCATTCTCTTCCCCTTTATCCCTTCTGTGCTACTCTAAGATATGAGAGAGTTGAATGAAATTTTCCTCATCCTGCTCAAAAGCTTTATACACCAGGCTATAACATGAAAGTAGACAATATGATCATTACTGGTTGGTGCTGACACACACTTATGTTAAAGGAAACAGCAGGGGCCATCATTATGCTTTGTATAGAGGCTGACACTATTTTAGTGTATAGGTGTGCTCTGAAATTAAGTCTTCAGAGGGCCAAGCAGATGAATACCTAGTTTCTGGATTCTGTTGAAGTAAAGTGAAATGAAACTTGCAGGTGCTTTAACTTGAAGAAAACAAACTGTGTCTCCTGTGGCCTGGAAGCAGCAATACAGCAGTGAATTTTGCTCCTATAGATACTACATGATTTCAACAGTCTGATGCCCTTTTTAGCTTCAGCCCTTATGGCTTCCATAAAAGATACGGTACATTTCTACAGGTTTTGATTTTGCACAATTTAATGCACAGCTTTTTATTACCTACATTTCTACCCATCGGCTTTTATCTGCAGGCCTCTGAGGAAATACAGATTAACAGTTATTATTCCTTTTTTGACTTTGTAATTGCCCAAAATGTTAGAACTAATAAATAGGAACTGATGGGTAGAATTCTTTGAAGCAGCAATTAGTGCATTTCTCACTCTGCAAGCTTTATCCAGGCATCTCTTAAGTGCTTTGGCAATAGTATTGGTTTCCTACAGATCTGTATTTCTCTGTCAATATGTAAAGTCTTTACATTTTTTATTATAAAAGATGGATCAATAACAGTGTGCTGAAACAGTTTTAGCATAAATAATTGAATTCCAATAATAAAGAATACAAAACCAAAGCCCTAAGCAGAAGGCATTCAGCATGAGGAACATCCACATTCAGCATATCTAGAGGTACACTGGCACCCTTCCAGAACAAGGTGGCTAATTTGCACCTTTTTAAAAAAGGTGCATCTAAAAATGTGTCTAAAAGTATGGTAGGGATCCATACAAACATATAGCTGGCTTTAAAATCAGATAGTTAGCTTTTAATAATGATGCAAACAGCAACAATTACACTTTGCTTGAAGTGTAAAATTAGTCAACCCCTTGAAATGCTTTCCCAAGGCCACAGTACATCAATACTTACTCTGGCTAATGCAAAGTGAGCCTATGCAACTTACAACAGCACCTTTGGCTGCCATGTAGGCTACTGTCCGTAATTTATCAACTCCATTAACACTGTTACAGCTGATGGTACATCCCTGCAATCACTGGAGAACTGCAGTGCCCCAATTTTTGCCTCTGCAACCTTATGGACTACACAGCCATGTGAAACACACAGGGAGATGCAGGCAGGTAAAAGGGCCCTCCTGATGTAGCGAGGCATTCCTTAGTAAATGCTAAGGAGAATGAAGTGCATTATGGTCCTGCGTCCAGACTGGAGCGAGCCATGCTTACTGCCCTGAATCTCTCTCGTAATTATTTTTCCTCACATCAGACTACGTGTTTCCTTGCAAGGCACCACTGAGCAAAAAAGCACATATGTTTTTATGTCTTTCTCTGACCACTCACTAATTAGGGCATTGCCCTAAGGCATGATAGATCTCTAACCCCACTGTCTTGCAAATCCTGCAGTACCAGAGGCATTGAGACCAGGATCCATAAGTCTGGGAGAAGGAGGTACTTCTTTATGTCAGGAAGCAGCTGGGAAGGTGCCTTCAAGTCTGGCACTGGCCCAAACTTGGGGATGCCAGGATGCCCAAACATCCCTTCTGGTGCAATTTAGCCATTCCTGTGACTTTTAGTAGCTTCTTGCAGTACCACCTCTCACAACCAGCTAGTTCTCATCTCATGTCCAGCAGTTCTGTGTGTCCTGATTTGTTAGAATGGTCTGTTCAGGGGCCTGGACATTTGCTTTCGGCACAAACACTTTACCCAGCAGGCATTCAACTTGCTGTGAAGCCTGACAGTGTTGGCAGTTCAAAGGGGATTGTGTAAAGTCAAGGGGAACAAGGCCATGAGTGGTTTCCAGAAGGTCTAGGCAGGATTATATGCCCCAACACACCTTGTCCAGTAGTTATTGATGCAGGGAAAGACAAAGACTGTACACTGCACTCTTGTGGCTGCCCAAATACCACTTCTCTGTTTTTTGTGTGCAGTACACACAATGCCTAGGTACCAGGTCAGTGGTTCATTGGTTGGGATAAGCAGCACAATACATTTACCCTGACTACTATTTTTTCTCTTAATTGCATCAGCAAACTGCAAATCAATTTCTTATTAGGAACTGTTGAGCCAGACTAACATTTTTCTTTAAATATGGTTATTACAGTGTGTTTAAGAAGCATGAACAGAGCTCCTGAATATTAATTTTCCTCTTCCATGGGAAAGGCAGCTGCAGAACATGCTTCATACTGTCCTCTAATTTCAAATGCATCTACCCCGAGAACACTTGTAATTCAGTAAAACATAGAAGCAACATAAAGGAGAGAATAGCAGTTTTTTATTTGCCAAAAGACAGTTTTCTGAGAGACACAATTTAAGTAGTTCTTGTATGGTGATTAATTTATTCCTACCTGACCTTTACTATAAAATTCTCCCATTATTTTACTTCTTTTCAGAACAGAAGGGATTGGAAAACAAGTAAGAAATGATTAAATGGTGCAAGTAATTTTCAGAATAATATGAAATGTGTAATATTTGTTCATATTCTGAACAAAAGTTCATTGTTTTGCCCTTTTAGCCTACATTTAGTTTAATCCTTTAGTCTTCTTTTCCACTGGTCACAATGACTGATTAAAAAAATTCTTGCGTGGGCCGGGCAGCATAAATCTGAAAGTAGTAAGAATTTTGATGATGCTATAATTAGTTGATCCTTCCCATCCTGAACAACTGATAAGTAGGCATTAACGATTCAATTTCCCAGTACAGATAGAACAATTGTTTGCTGAGATATCTGCAAGAGTTGCACTGATAATCTAATCTATTATCTGGTTCTAGGAGCGCAGGTAGGACTTGGAAATGGTCCTCTGTAAACTACAAATTGTTATAGCATTGTCTTTGCAGTTAATAATCGTATCTCCCTTATGGTGCTGACAATATGACTGAAGTTCACTCATCTTGCAGCCTCATGAAGCCCATTAGTTTGAAAGAAAATAGCCTAAGACACAGTGCTGTTGTAGTGGAAATGCACAGATATTGGATACCAGTCAGTCCCGAGTGTCTCACGCTTGTCATTTCTTTTTGTCTTTCATTTTGGAGATAGTCCCCTATCACCTATATATGTATATGTCTTCAAAAATATTTTCTGTTACTGAAACATCTTAAAGGCAAACTTGGAGTGGGAAAGTAGAGTATTTTTATCAGTATTAACCTTGGAAAAGGGAAACTAAGTATTATAGCATCAAAATTCTTATAAATAACCAAGACACTAGACTGTCAAACATCGAATATATTTTTGAAAGTTTTCCTTGGTAATTGTTGTAAGTTCTAGGAAATTAGCTGGCGTTTTGTGTGTGTGGGTAAGGCAGTAATAGCAAAGAGAAATTCAGTAGATTTTTAGAAGTTATTCTCAAGTTTTAAAAAGCTTCTCATACAAATGAAATGCTCAAGATATTAAATGAGATATCTGCTCTTTCTGTGTCTTTGGAATCTTTCCTTGTCAAGTGATAAAGGTCAAATCTGTTCTAGGACATTTCATCATCAAGCAAGATAAAAGTCTAAGTCATTTTCACTAAAAGAACCGTAGATACAAGATTTTTCTCAGATTTTCTTCATCATTCTGAAGGACAGGTCATTCTTCAAAACTCTTTAAAATTAATTTTTGGTTTGCTTTAAATAAATTTTGTGTTTCTTTTGGCATATAATTCTCATTTTGTTCAGTTCATGTGATTTTAGCCATACGTACTACTGCATGCACTTTTTAAATGTTGCAACTCAGCTGCAATGACATGCAATTTTCCCTTTGGGGCAAGTTTTCCTCTTCTGTTTATTTCTTCACGAGGTGAAACAAAAAATATCAAAAAAATACTTTGACAGATAAGTTGTCGCCCTTAGGAAGTAATTTTTCTCTGCATGCTTATTACATGTACTTGACTGTTACTGCTTCTTTACAGCATCCGCACGTAAATTAACAACACCAAAAATGGCCTGAAACTTTTGACATGTTTTGAGAAAATACAGCTGTGGGAAGCTTTGGCTTGAAAAACTGGTGCAGTACAAAATAAAAATAGCAGGCTTCAAAAAGCAGACTTCATAAATCAGAGGCTTCATAGGTGAACTTTTCTGAGATACTGATCTTAAAAAATTAAGCTGAAGAAATCTGGCAGCTCTTTGGAGCTGCAGTATTTAGAATAAAAGCGTGAATGACATCGAGCTGGTTTTGGCTGGGATAGAGTTAATTTTCTTCACAGTAGCAAGTACAGGGCTATGTTTTCAGTTTGTGCTGAAAACAGTGTTGATAATACAGGGATGTTTCCGTTATTGCTGAGCAGCGCTTATACAGAGTCAAGGCCTTGTCTGCATCATACCCTCCAGCGAGTAGGCTGGGGGTGCTCTAGGAGTTGGGATGGGACACAGCTGGAACAGCTGACCCTAGCTGACCAAAGGGGTGTTCCATACCATATCATGTCTTGCTCAGCATATAAAGCTGGGAGAAGAAGAAGGAAGGGGGGAACACCTGGAGTAACGGCATTTGTTTTCCCAAGTAACCGTTACATGTGATGGAGCCCAGCTTCCCTGGAGATGGCTGAATACCTGCCTGATGATAGGAAGTGGTGAATGAATTCCTTGGTTTGCTTTGCTTTACCTATTAAACTCATCCTGTGAGGTTTCTTGCTTTGACTCTTCCGATTCTCTCCCCCATTCCTCTGAGGGTTGGGAGAAGTGAGTGAGTGGCTGCATGGTGCTTATTTGCTGGCTGGGATAAAACCACAGCAGGACTGTACTGGAAATGGAAATGAAATCAGCTTGCTGAAGATGAGTACAAAGGTATAGATCAGGCACACAGGTCAAAATCAGATAACAAAAAGGACAAAGAGCAAGGTGCAACTAGCAAGGGACATCAAGAAGAACAAGCAATTGTTGGACACATAATTTAAAAAGAAAGGACAGCGTTGGAACTGTGCTTACTGATAAATGTATTGTGAAGGTTATTTAGCGTAATTGCATTTTAAAGTGTTTAATGCTCTTTATCTGGATGTTTTCACTCAAAAGTTCAAGGTGGTCAAATGTAAGAGCAAGAAAAAGGGGCAAGAAGATAAAGAACATTTGGGGGTACATAGCTCAAAAATCTTCTTACTGTTCTGACTCGATGATCTTCACACTAAAATGCCTTGAATGTCTGGCTAAGTCAATTAGAGAGGTTAACAGTTATCTTTGCAAACAGGCAAGTGTATGAATACTTGACCTACTTTCCTTACAGTTTGCATAAATTAAAATTTGTGGAAGAGTGAGTTAAAAACTAGGAAAATATGCTGAGAATATACTAAAAAACAATAGAAGAGCTTTAGTGAGTCATTCTCTGTAGTTTATCAAAACAGAGATCAAAAGGTTACTTGATTATAAACACTGTCCTGCAGAGCTACTTTTGCTGGGTACTAATGGGCTATTTAATATAACAGACAAATATGTAATATGAAGCAGCAGTTAAGAGCTGAAAGTCAGACAAGCACAAACCGGAAATAATACATGGCTTTATAATAGTGAGGATAATTAATCAGTGGAATAAATGATCTCAGAGAGCATGATATAAATCACACTTTAGTCAATACATATATAATTTGGGCTCATTTGGGTGAAATTTCTGTAGAATTACATGTGCTATAGTCCCTCTTCCCTACAGCTATTGCTTGTAGACTCAAAACCTGTGAAACCTATGATTAATCTCGTTTATCCACATGGCCAACAATGGCATAATTACGCTTTTCCATTCGAGACCATGATGCCATGACCAAGACCACATCTCAGTGTAGAAATATACATTTATTACTCATTACCCGGTCAGAGTTTGACTACCCTCCAGCTAAGACATGGGTATATTTTGTGGATTATAATGGGTTTATGAAAGTCTGGATGTCATTTGTCAAGTACAAATATATTGTTGTGTCATGGCAGGTACTATAATAAAGAATCACATATATCCACAAGTGCTGTGTAGATGCCACTGAGAATTTGGAAAAACTCTGCTCCTTTATTTCAAAGAACGAAAATATAGTAATGCCTCCTGAAAGAACTCCATATTTTTTTAGTGTGGACTTTTATAGTCCTTTTCAGCAAAGTCCAACTCAGTATATTAAACATCAAGCTTGACAGTACAGCAAGTTGTGGTTTAGTACAGACCACAAAACAGCTTCATGGCTATTGTTACTCAATAGTTCAGAAGAAGTGTCAATTAAAAGTGTGAACAAGAGATGAATAAGACAGGGGCATCTTCAGGTGTGAATGTGTAATTTCTTTTCAGCCAGCAGGCAAAGCTGGTGTAAAAATCGAACAAACAATCATAATCACGTCAATAATGCTATTGGAAGTTTGCTTTGAAGCAGATTTTACCATGACAAGAACTCTGTCAATGCCTATTGACTAGACCACTGAGGTAGTAAGAAATTTCTTCTCTGTTGTATATACCTCAAAGACCTAAGTATAAAGGTCATGCTATGACACCATGATGAAGAGGTTACTGAGCTCTTGTAAAGGCAGAGCTTGTGACTCCAAGGGATTGGCTCCTTCCCTTGGAAACAGTCAATAGACTCTGGTTGGTTTTTGTTTTTGTGTTTGTTTTTTTTTTTTTTTTTTTTTTTTTTTTTTTTTTTTTTTTTTTTTTTTTTTTTTTTTTTTTTTTTTTTTTTTTTTTTTTTTTTTTTTTTTTTTTTGTTTTTTTTTTTTTTTTTTTTTTTGTTTTTTTTTTTTTTTTTTTTTTTTTTTTTTTTTCTTTCTTCTTCTTTCCATCAAAGCTCTGGAATATCGTAGCTTTTCTAAAAATGAACTAGTGGTAATGTTCAGACCAGTAAAGTTTTGTCTTTCCTATTCTGCAGAGGTTCTTGAGACTGAAGGAAGTCCAAGCAATCAAGTGGCACTTATTTAATCAGTTTTTATGTTTGTTTGTTTTTTCCCCCTTTCCTGACTTTGGCAGGTGCCATTTGCAGAGTATTTAGTTGCATACTAAGTTGGCAAGGCAATTTTTACTCGAACATCACACTAATAATGGTTAGCTGGTTTGAAAAACATTTATACAGATTGAGGAACTAATTTGTCTTCAGTGTTCCGTGTAACCCTTTATCACCGATTAATTGAATGTAAGGGATATTGCAGACTCCCATTCTCTCATTTTCTTGGCACACTGTTATTTCTCTTCAAAATCATGGGGACACAAACAGATCAGGCACTATCTAAACAAGAAACAAGTAAAGCTTTTCTTTTAAGCTCCACATTTTCATGTTTTTTCAGGTTCCACTTTTGTGTATAGTTTAAAAAACTAGCAAATTTCAGAGGTTATAAATGCGCTTTATATACATCAATATTTTGGGAAATGAAAAAGTTGAGTAGAATTCCGTCTTAGTAGGAACCTCTCTTTCCATTTATTTGAAAGGAAGGAGAAAGTTACGGTTTTGTCAAAACACTCTATTAAACTAATAAGCAGTTTCAAACAATCAATGCAAGCCAATTAAATGTGACTCCGCTTATCTAGACTAACATGCAGAGAGGTGCATTTAAATTGGAATTTTATTCAGCAAAGACATAAGCCCCTCTTAAGTGTGGTCTATAAAATTAACTGGGTACATTATGCCCCATACAGATGAGAAGTTCCCTCTCTGTAGGGGCCTAAAAAATATAATCAGCAGGCACTTTAAAGCTCTGAAGCACATCAGTACAGCATATTTAGCCATATTTCAAAATTGGTGAAATGGCGCATTGTGTGGTATGAATGGTGATCGTGTGTTACATCCTCTCATTTCCTTGGCTACCCTGAGACATTAAATCTGCTTTACTATACTGGACACTGGTTTCCTAGGCTGACTTACAACGAGAACATGGACACTGGATGATGCAACTTGCCGTGGGCCTACAGAATACATTTGCCAGTACTCATGCACTAGGTTTCCTCAGGCTTCTACCTGTCATATGCTGTTCAGTGGTTTTCATGCAGTGAACTTTGCACAACATGTGCATGGAGCTCCACTTGCAATCACTACATTTGTCGATCCCATTAGAGGGGGTATCTGGTCAGTTAATGTATGACATCTTAAACAGATCCAAGTCTTCCCCCTCACAGTAGGAGTCTAAAAACAATTGCACAGCAGGCAGTGCAACACACCTGGTCATAGTTCTGAGACTGCTAAAACTCATGCAACTTCCTAACTGAGTATATGTTATGGGCCACAGATGATAAATGTTCCCAATTTGTGAGATGCTAGGGTGGTCCTTAGGCTTGTCCTGCTAAAGAAATGCCAGTTTATGCATGAAGTTAATCACTATATTCAGCTTTCTTTAATTTTGGCATCCTTACCATCTAGTCTGTCAGTAGATTCTCCAAGAAACAGTCATAAAAAGCTTGGCTGCTGTCACCTCAACAGAGCTCTAAGGATCTGACCTGGCACAGCTGTAATGTAAAAAACTCTTCACACACAATGCCTATGAAGCTTTTATGTGGCTTTACCATAGTTTCTTTCACTAAGGCTACTAGGGGAAACTCAGTTACCCTGTAATGAACAACACCTAGAAGGCTTCCAAACACTACTGCAAAGATGAGAGGTGAAATTAAGTCCTAATCAGGCTGTGAATCTGGATTTTTCCAAAGTGAAGGTATTGGGTTGGTCTAGGTGTTTCATCCAGAGAATTTTATTAGGCAACATATACAGCTGAGCCAAAATATGCGGGTAGCCGACTTCCTAACTCCAATAGCTTGCTCTCGCTCTAAAAAACCGCCACCAAATTAATGAAACTGAAGAAAGGTAATTCATGTTTCAGCTTCAGGCACCCAGTTCAGACATCTGTAACAGGAACCTCATGTTCCTGTGTGTCCAGTGGAATTTATGAGAATTATTCAAAGTTGCTTAGTTTCTTCTGGGAAACTCAACTGGGGGACTGTGGTAGGGTACTCGGCTTGTATATGTGCACTCCCAGAAGCTCTAGACAGCCATTATAAAATGCTGGAGACTGCTGAAGAGTGTAAAGTAAAATTTAACTATGTTTACATTTTTACTCATACTCACTAAATACTGTTGCTAACATTTCACTTTAAGTCTGCCAGACTGCTTTCTATTTGGCTCAAGTTAATCTGTTCGATGAAAACAACCATCTCAGCGTTCATATGATGTTTCTTCTATTTTTTTTGCTCTCTCTGCCTATGGTCTCCTTTCTTATGTGCCAGATGTATTTTCCTGAGGAAAGAATTCCTGCTTAGTAAGTATGATAGATTACAGTCTTCTTGTGTTGGAAGCTATACAAGCTCTTGCCCAGAACTACCTTTAAATCAAGCATATTACTTGAAAAAAAATTCAAAAAAATCAACTGAGTTATCTTTAAAGTTCTTTTCTAAATATAAACTCAGTAGAATAACTTATTCAAGTTTGGGTTTTAAAATAATTGAGTGTAAGTAATAAAAAGATGTAATAACAATGCTTTGGTTTATATTTTTTTTTAAGATTAATTGGTTGCTGGGAGTGTATAACTTCACCTGCTTTCAAATGAATTGTTTTCTCATTACACCTGTATGCTTTCATCCCCTTGGTGAGAAAATCTGCAACCAAGTACATTTTAAAAAAGGCATAATAAATAATATTCAAGTTAATATAGCTCACTGAAATCTTTGCACTTTGATAAAAGCAACACGTAATTTTTATTTAATGTTGTTCCTCAAAATTGTTTGTATTTCAAATATTACTTTGATTCTTATTTAGACACTGAGAGAAAATAGCAGTGAAAAGTAAGAGAAACACGTTTGGTCACCCTGAAGTCTGCAGCTTTACAAGATATATGGGATTGTATATGATTATATTTTCATGTTGTCTAGGTGCTGCTCTAATTTAATTTCTAGCTGTTAGTCGTGCTAGCTACATTACAAGTCAAAAATGATGGTTAAAATAGCAGAGATGTTGTATAAATCACAGAGGAAAAATGCTAGTCTCAGAGTACATCTGAATATAAACATTTAGTTTAACATCAAGATACGACTTGCCAGTGAATGTATTTTGCTGTTGTAGTTACACTGGTCCTAGGGGGTGTCAAGACAGATTTTTAAAGAGTGACCTCATTATTTTCTTATTTGTTTCTTACACAGGCTTATGTGCAAAAGGACTTGCTGGAGGGTTCACAGCTGGTTGCACACACAGACTCGAACAGTGAAGATTTCTTTTTTTGGGTAAAAATAACCCCACAAAAGAAAAAGACAAGAGAAAGGGAAAACCCAGTGGCTGCCTAGGAGGAGAAACAGCAAAGTCTCCCAGGCAGATGACCCCCTTTGGGTGTCCTCTGCAGTGCAACACATGTCCCCATACAATACTTTTCTCACAATGACCATCCAGTCTCTGCCATGACATGCTCAAACATCGCTGTCATAGGGTGCAGGTGTTTTACACCAGTTTGTTGTTCAGTTGCTGGTTGGGTCCCCCTTTGTAAATTAAGAGGAGGAAAGACCAGGAGAAGGGAGGAGCAGCTCTCACATGGGTGGCAATTGTTTCTCATGGTGATCTGCCATAGCAGTAGTATTAGGGTTTGCTTGAAACAATGTTGGTGTGCACAGGTGAAAAATGCCATGAGCTGCTATGACATAGCCGAGGAAATTTTTACCTTAAAGATTTT